>CM029022.1:89772450-89868508 GCA_016801055.1 Panax notoginseng | reverse complement strand
AACCCCTTTCATTGACAGAATTTTAGAATTTGCCAATAATGTTAAATGGTCTAATTATTTTATTTCAATTATTATGAGTTATTGTGTCGTGACAGTTATTAATTTAATAATATGAAATATTGTGCAATTGTAATAATTATTGAGTTAAAATACTATATAATTGCTATTGTAACAATTATTGAAATAATAATATGAAATATTATGCAATATCGTATGATACTGTGGAATGTCATGTGCCACTGTAGAATACCGCATGCTAATGTACTTTTATGACCAGATATTTATATAGTTAAAAGTCATAGTACTGTTGATAATTGTTTTTATTAAAAATGTTATTTTCGTCATTTTCAATATACGATAATTATGTCGTTGTGGGGCCCACTAATGATTGGTTGTTTCGACGCCGTTGTACTTTATCGAATATTCCCCAACGTAACGAATATTTTTTGACATATTTTTTATTTTATAATTTTCACATAATACACTTAACTTTATCATTTTATCAATTTAACACTTTACTGTTTAACATAATAATTATAAAAAAATTAAATTTTATTTATTAAAAGTCGGATTTTTACATTCATTTTCTTCATTGAACACTTCCACCGAAAACTTCCATTATTAAACCATAATTGTAAGACCCCAACTTTTTTATAATAAAATCGAATTTCCTCTAATTATTATTTTGAATAATAAGGTGTTAATTTAATATAATTCATTGGTTATGGGTGAAATGTGCAAATTTTGTAAAATAAGCAAGTGGTTATAAAATATTCATTGTTGCCGGAGAATATTCGTTTGGTCGTGGAATATTCTTGCTGTCGGGGAATATTCATACGATGGCGCAACCATTTATGCGCCCCATAACGGAAAACGGTCGAATGAAAAAAAATGATAAGTTTGAGTTTATAAAATAATAGCGTAGTTGTTACCGTTAACACTGTTGGAATACCGGTGGTTAAAGTACAATAATACGCGTGGTTGCACAGTAGCACACGGTATTGGACAGTATTGTTGGATTATTGATTCTTACGTAAGAAGGCACTACTCAATAATTATTACAGTAATTATTGTTTAATATTTTATTTTATTGATTCAATAATTGCTACGTTGATATTTTATATTATTATTGTTGTAATAATTATCGCTACACAGTATTTCACATTATCATATCAATAATTCATATTATTTGAATAATATTATTAGATAGTATTATTGACAATGTCTAAGCAAGTTCTGTCTAAGGAGGGTTTGGTCACCTAATTGCACGCCAGTAAGGAGAAATCCTTATCGGAAAGCCCCTCTTTCCTGGGAACGACCTGGTTGTCATAATTGTGATTCTGTAATATTATTTGTGAATAATTAATTATTGATTTATATGATAAGGAAATATTTATTCTATGTGGATGGATAGAAAAATATTTATTTTGTGTGGATATAAATGAAAGAATTAATATTGAGGTATTTTATCAGTATTTTATCGGAATAAAGGTATTAAAAATAATCCGTATGTAGATTTCGAACATTTTCTGATTGAAATTTCAAAAAACTTTCTTCTACAAAGTTGTAGAGAATTAAATTTTCTATGGAATAGACATGACATTTGAATTTTTCTAATAAAATGGCTATTTATTATGAATTATTGAAGTTGCTGATTATTGTTTAAATTTAAAACATTTTGAAAATTTTCTAGAATGGGTAGGCCCAACTTTTGGTTGGTGAGAAATGTGCTAAAATTTTATTTCAAAAGTGTTGGGCGTGAATAGTTGCAGGTAAAAGCATCAGGTAGCAGGTTAGTCTGCTTTGGCGTTCTAGCATTTTTTCTATAAATAGGGTGCTTAGTTAGAATTAAAAATCACACCAGAATCATAAGCTTTCTCTCTCTTTATTATTGAGCTTATTTTTGTGAGTATTTAGATACTTTGAGAGTTGTTATTCAGTACAAGTTTCTTTCAGCCTTATACCTGATATTTCATCCAGAAGTACTGTTCTTTTGAGGTAAGGGATGTTATTTTTTCGTAAATGATGCTATTTTCAATATCATTAATTATACTGAAATATTTATATGAATTTTATTGTGAAATTTTTACCTTTTTCATGTCATGGTTACTATTTACGTATACGGCATTATTCACGTATATGGAACTATTCACAGAAAAAAAAATTTCTTTCTTTGTCCAAGTTGTCTATTGTGGTTACTATCTTTGATTGTATCTATGTTTTGATCTTTATTTTTAAATTTTGCTCCACAATTGATTATTATGGAGTATTTTTGAACTTGGATAAACTGTAGTACAAATCCCTAATATTTGTCTTTTTGCCTCATTGGATTCGTTTTCTTTAAGATATTTTTCATCATCCTCAGTCCTAAATGATGATATTGCTGAATATCTTTGGCATGTAGTGCAAAGATGAATGATTAACTGATGAATATCTTTGGCCCGTAGTGCAAAGATGAACAAGTGTTGAGATGAACATGACCAACTGGTGATATAAATGAATATCTTTGGTCTGTAGTGCAAAGATGAATATTTGATTCAAGATATATATTGATTGATGTTACATGGATAAAATATTGATGATGGACTTTTAAATCTTAGAAGATAGTAGAATTCATTCTCTACTTGACTCTTCTAATGGATTGCTATTTTCGCTGCAGTTGTTGATCTAAAACTTGTTGTCTATTATATTCTATCAGATTTTTCCCTGTTGAATACTAATGATAATTTGTTGTATATTATCTTTGTCATAATATTCTTTACTGGGCTAGTTGAGCTCACTCTTTTCCTTTTTATTATATTTTTCTTCTCAGGAGGCGAGAATATAGCGAGAAATAGTCGGGGTGTGGAGTAATGTTTCAAGTCAGTTATTTTAGCAGTCCTCACTATTTTGTAAAATAGTGCTTCAATAATTGTAATGAGGACTTATTTGAGTGTGGATATTGTCTAGAAGATAATATTTATATTTAAACTCACAGTATATGTGTTGTCGTATTTTACACGACAATTGTAGTAATGATATTGTAGTTGTTTCTGTACCATGTATTTGGTGACTCAGAATGGGTGATGTATACCTATTTTGGGGGCGTCACAGTTGGTATCAGAGCTTAGGGATATGGTCTCTGGCGGAGATCGGGGAATAGAACTAGGAGGGGAGAGACGAGTAAATCCTTCGCTAGTGTGTCCTACCTAAGCTTATTTGTTGGTCGATCATAATATAGGGGTATTATGTGGTATGTCAATTTCTTTAATGAACCCTTGTTTTATGGCAGTATTTGAGAATGGCAGCTGAGAATGTTAACAATGGAGTGAATGAGACCGTGGAGACACATTTAATCACCATCCAGGAGAACGTGCAACAGGAATGCAATATTCCTCTTGTAATCAACACTACCGAACAAACGATGAATGGTGGAATATTTAGAAGGTTTTTGAAGTTCATACAAAATCAGACGAGGGAGACTCGTGTACAAAATATGAGTAGAAATGATAGCAACGCGCGGCTTGTCATAGCCAAGCAGTTCAAAGAGTTGGGACAACCAGAATTTGTGGAAAAGCCAGATCCGATCAAGGCGAAAACATGGGTTAAACAAATTACCAAGATATTTAATGTCTTGGGATGCATGGAGGAACATAAGGTTCCATTCGCCACCTTTATGTTCCATGGTGAGGCAGACTACTGGTGGGAGTCTGTGAAGCGTACCCAGCCAGCCGCACTCAATATGTCTTGGGAAACTTTTCAGAAATTATTCAATGACAAGCACTTTTCTGAAAGTATTCGTCATATGAAGGGAGTAGAGTTTATTAGACTGGAACAGAACAGCATGACTATATCCCAGTACGAGGCTAAGTTCGCAGAGTTATCTAGGTTTGCTCCTCATTTGGTAGAGAATGAGGAACGTATGACGCAGATGTTTCTGAGATGTCTGAAACCTGAAATTCGACAATATCTTATCTCTCATAAATTTTCTCTATATTCAGATGTAGTAAACAGGGCTTAATTATTAGAGCGAGATAATGAGTATGTTCAACTAAGGGACCACAACCAGGGTCATACCGGTGGCAGCAGTCATCGAAGCAATGACAACCAGCGAGGAGAAAAACATTCGGACAAAAGCAGTAACCACTCTGGTGGTAATCGTGGCCATGATAGTAGAAGAAGCGAGTCAGAGGGAGATTTCAAAAAGAGAAGGTACAAAAATGATAACGTGAAGTCGTCAGCACCATCATCAACTATTTCTAGGGGAGGAGAACGATCACCGGTAGTTTGTTATAAATGCGGGAAAGAGGGACACATCAGCCCAAACTGCCCACAATAATCTAAGGTGTGTTATAATTATGGAAAGGATGGTCATATAACTAGAGATTGTCTTGTAGCGAAACCAAGTCCAACGGGGATGGTGACTCCAAAGGCTATCCCGGGCAAGTCAAAGTTGGTGGTTCCTGGAAGGGCGTTTGTCGTGACTGCCCAAAATGTGAGGAACCCGAACGAGGTGATCACGAGTAAGCTAATCATAAACTCTTGCGAAGTTTATACCTTATTAGATACCGGTTCTACCTATTCTTTTATCTTTCCTACTTGTGCTCAACGTTTGAACTTGACTCCAGAGAAATTAGACTTTGACTTATCTGTTGAGACTCCATTAGGAGAAACTTTCATTACATCTACTGTTTATAAATCTTTCTTGATCCAAGTTGGTACCATCACATTACCTGTCGATCTTATTTCTTTGAAAATACTTGTATTTGATGTGATTTTAAGGATTGATTGGTTAACTATTCATCATGCCAAAATTGATTATTTTCATAAGGTTGTTAGTTTTCATATTCCTAACCAACCTGTTATGCGAATTTAAGCAACCAAACCACTAAAGTCAATCACTGTCATATCAAGCCATAAAGCTATTTGTTTATTGAAAAACGGATGTCAAGCTTTCTTAGCCCATGTCACAGACTTGAACAAAAACACGTCAGATTTGAATAATATTTCTGTTGTTAGTGAATTTCCTAACATATTTCCTAAAGAACTTCCCGGTCTACCCCCAGAACATTAAGTTCAATTCTTTATTGACCTTGAACATGGTACAAAGCCCATTTCTCAAACCCCATATCGAATGGCTCCTATTAAACTTTAGGAGTTAAAGGTACAACTACAGGAGTTGTTAGACATCGGTTTCATTCATCCTAGTACATCTCCTTGGGGTGCTCCTATTTTATTCGTAAAGAAGAAAGACGGGAGTATGCGACTTTGTATTGACTACCGGGAATTAAACCATGTCACCATCAAGAATAGGTATCCACTACCTCGCATTGATGACCTGTTCGACCAGTTGTAAGGAGCACAATTCTTTTTAAAAATCGATCTTCGTTCTGGATATCATCAGCTGAAGATTAAAACTAAGGATATTCCGAAGACTACCTTCAGAACTCGGTACGGACATTATGAATTCTTAGTCATGTCTTTTGGATTGACTAATGCTCCTACTACTTTCATGGATATGATGAACCGTGTGTTCAAGGAATATTTGGATCAGTTCGTTGTTGTCTTTATTGATGACATCTTCATCTATTCCAAAAGTCATGAAGATCATGAGCACCATTTGAAGCTAGTACTTCAAAGGCTTCGCGATAACAAGCTATATGCCAAGCTGAAGAAATGCGAGTTCTGGATTAAGGAAGTAGCATTCCTTGGGCACGTGGTGTCAAAACATGGAGTATCTGTTGACCCGACGAAGATTGAAGCCATACAAAGTTGGGAGCAACCGAAGTCGGTGACCGAAGTACGTAGCTTTTTGGGCTTAGCTAGTTATTATCGGAGATTTGTGGAAGGATTTTCTCGAATCGCTACTCCGTTAAATCAGCTAACTCGGAAAGATACAAAATTCATATGGAGCGAGGAATGCGAGAAGAGTTTCCAAGAGCTCAAGAGGAGACTCATTTCGGCACCTGTTCTGACAATACCATCTGGTTCGGATGGATTTGTTATCTACAGCGATGCTTCAGGCAAAGAGTTAGGATGTGTTCTCATGCAACATGGGAAAGTCATAGCCTATGTCTCGCGACAACTCAAAGAATATGAGAGGAATTATCCTACTCATGATCTGGAGATGGTAGCAGTCATTTTCGCATTGAAGATCTAGAGACACTACCTGTATGGGGAGAAAGTGGAGATTTATACGGATCATAAGAGCCTTAAATATTTCTTCACCCAAAAGAAACTTAACATACGGAAATGATGTTGGCTTGAGCTGTTAAAAGATTACGATCATAGCATCCAATACCATCTTGGAAAAGCGAACGTAGTAGCTGACGCATTGAGTACAAGATTATATACGGGTATGAGTGCGATATTGTTAACGCAAAGGCCCATTTTATATGACTTGCAAAGGATAGAGATAGAGTTAAAGACTCCAGGGACCCATGTGATGATATCAAATATACGATTAGAACCGACTTTAATCGATAAAGTTAAAGCTACTCAAACTACGGACCTGGAGCTGATGCATATGAAGAAGAAAGTGCAAGAAGGTGCTGTTCCAGAAGCAAGAATCGGTGAAGAAGGAATACTTCGAGTCAACTCCAGACTTTGGTTTCCTAACGATTCTGATTTGAAACATAGAATCATAATGGAGGCACATAAAACACCATTTGTAATCCATCCTGGGAGTACCAAAATGTATCATGATCTTCGACATATATTTTGGTGGAATAATATGAAGAGAGAGATCACGGAGTTTATCTCGAGGTGTTTAACTTGTCAACGTGTAAAGGCAGATCATCAAGTATCAAAGGGTCCATTGCAACCACTTGAGATTCCGAAATGGAAGTGAAAAAACATTACTATGGATTTCGTTATGGGTCTTTCCAAGGTTTCTCAAGGCATAGATGCGATTTGGGTTATTGTTGATAGATTAACCAAGTCTGCTCATTTCTTGCCTATACGGGAGACTTATTCCCTTGAACGTCTTGCTCGTATGTACGTGAATGAGATTGTGAGATTGCATGGCATGCCAGTATCCATAGTTTCGGATCGTGACCCAAGATTCACTTCACGATTTTGGGTTAGCTTGCAGAAAGTTATGGGCACGGATTTACGATTTAGTTCGGCATACCATCCTCAAACGGACGGAAAATCAGAAATGACTATTTAAACTCTTGAAGATCTATTAAGACTTTGTGTCCTAGATTTCAAAGGAAGTTGGGATAAGTACTTACCATTGGTGGAATTCTCCTACAACAACAATTATCAAGCAAGTATAGGCATGGCTCCATTAGAGGCGTTGTATGAAAGAAAATGTCGTTCTCCAGTATGCTGAAACGAGGTGGGTGAAGTAACGTTGTTGGGACCAGAATTGGTACGCATAACTATAGAAAAGATCCAAACGATTTGACAACGTATACAAATGGCACAGGATCGACAAAAGAGTTATGTGGATCTTCATCGAAAGAACGTGGAATTTAATATTGGGGATCATGTATTGCTACGTATTACTCCATGGAAGGGAGTTACAAGATTTGGGAAGAGAGAAAAGCTCAATCCAAGATTTGTTGATACATTTGATATTATTGACCGAATAAAAAATGTGGCCAATAGACTCGCATTACCTCCAAGCATGTCTCGTGTTCATAATATTTTTCACATATCTATGCTTCTTAAATATGTGAAAGACCCGAACCACATAATTGAGTTAGAACCAAACGAGATAGCCGAAGATTAACATACGAGGAGGTACCTATTAAGATCTTGGATAGGAAAGAGCATGTCCTACATACCAAGGTTATACCACAAGTTAAGGTTTTGTAGAGGAACCATTCTATTGAAGAAATGACATGGGAGTTGGAATCAGAAATGAAAGCGAGGTATCCTCACCTTTTTGAAACACCAGGTACGTACATAAATTTCGAGGACGAAATTTTATAAGGAGGAGAGGTTGTAAGACCCCAACTTTTTTATAAATAAAATCGAATTTCCTCTAATAATTATTTTGAATAATAAGGTGTTAATTTGATATAATGCTTTGGTTATGGGTGAAATGTGCAAATTTTGCAAAATAAGCAAATGGTTATAAAATATTCATTGTTGTCGGGGAATATTCGTTTGGTCGTGGAATATTCTTGTTGTCGGGGAGGGGAATATCCGTACGATGGCGCAGCCATTTATGGGCCACATAATGGAAAATGGTCGAATGAAGAAAATGACAAGTTTGAGTTATTAAAATAACGACGTAGTTGTTACCGTTAACACTGTTGGAATACCAGGTGGTTAAAGTATAATAATACGTGTGGTTGCACAGTAGCACACGGTATTGCACAGTATTATTGGATTATTGATTCTTACGTAAGAAGGCATTACTCAATAATTGTTACAGTAATTACTGTTCAATATTTTATTTTATTGATTCAATAATTGCTACGTTGATATTTTATATTATTGTTGTTGCAATAATTGTCACTACACAGTATTTACCATTATCAGATCAATAATTCATATTATTTGAATAATATTATTAGATAGCATTATTGGCAATGTCTACGGAAGTTCTGTCTAAGAACAGGTTTGGTCACCTAATTGCACGCTAGTAAGGAGAAATCCTTATCGAAAAGTCCCCTCTTTCCTGGGAACGACTTGGTTGTCATAATTGTGATTCTGTAATATTATTTGTGAATAATTAATTATTAATTTATATGATAAGGAAATATTTATTCTATGTGGGTGGATAGGGAAATATTTATTTTGTGTGGATATAAATGAAGGAATTAATATTGAGGTATTTTATCAGTATTTTATCGGAATGAAGGTATTAAAAATCATCCGTACGTAGATTTCGAATATTTTATGATTGGAATTTCAAAAAACTTTCTTCTACAAAGTTGTAGAGAATTAAATTTTCTCTGGAATAGACATGTGACTCGAATTTTTCTGATAAAAAGGCTATTTATTATGAATTATTGAAGTTGCTGATTATTGTTTAAATTTAAAACATTTTGGAAATTTTCTAGAATGGGTGGGCCCCACTTTTGGTTGGTGAGAAATGTGCTGAAATTTTATTTTAAAAGTGGTGGGTGTGAATAGTAACAGGTAAAGCCATCAGGTAGCAGGTTAATCTGCTTTGGCGTTCTAACATTTTCTTATAAATAGGGTGCTTAGTTAGAATTGAAAATCACACCAGAATCATAAGCTTTTCTCTCTATATTATCGAGCGTATTTTTGTGAGTATTTAAATACTTTGAGAGTTGCTATTCAGTACAAGTTTTCTTTAACCTTATACCTGATATTTCATCCGAAAGTACTCTTCTTTTTAGGCAAGGGATGTTATTTTCTTCGTAAATTATGTTATTTTCAATATCATTAATTATACTGAAATATTTGTATAAATTTTATTATGAAATTTCTACCTTTTCATGTCGGGGTTACTATTCACGTATACGACACTATCCACAGAAAAATAAATTTTTTTTTTCTTTGTCCAAGTTATCTATTGTGGTTACTATCTTTGATTGTATCCATGTTTTGATCTTTATTTTTGAATTCTTCTCCACAATTGATTATTATGGAGTATTTTTGAACTTGGATAAATTGTAGTACGAATCCCTAATATTTATCCTTTTGCCTCACTGGATTCGTTTTTTTTAAGATATTTTTCATCACCCTCAGTCCTAAATGATTATATTACTGAATATCTTTGGCATGTAGTGTAAAGATGAATGATTAACTGATGAATATCTTTGGCCCGTAGTGCAAAGATGAACAGGTGTTGAGATGAACATGACCAACTGGTGATACAAATGAATATCTTTGGCCTGTAGTGCAAAGATGAATATTTGATTCAAGATGTATATTGATTGATGTTACAGGGATAAAATATTGATGATGGACTTTTAAATCTTAGAAGATAGTAGAATTCATTCTCTACTTGACTCTTCTAATGGATTGTTATTTCCGCTGCAGATGTTGATCTAAAACTTGTTGTCTATTATATTCTATCAGATTTTTTTCTATTGAAGACTAATTATAATTTGTTGTATATTATCTTAGTCATAATATTCTTTACTGGGCTAGTTGAGCTCACCTTTTTCCTTTTTATTCCATTTTTCTTCTTAGGAGGTGAGAATATAACAAGAACTAGTCGGGGTGTGGAGTATGTTTCCAGTCAGTTATTTTAGCAGTCCTCACTATTTTGTAAAATAGTGCTTCAATAATTTTAATGAGGACTTATTTAAGTGTGGAATATTGTCTAGAAGACAATATTTGTATTTAAACTCACAGTATATGTGTTGTCGTATTTTGCACGATAATTGTAGTAATGATGTTGTAGTTATTTCTGTACCATGTATTTGGCGACTCATAATGGGTGATGTATACCTATTTTGGGGGCGTCACAATAACCACCACCATTAACTAAAGTTTTAAACAACATCATCTACACAATTTAAACTCAACCACAACTAAAGTTTAGTCAAAACTCAATCCCATCATGAACCTCTAAAAATTCATATTTGTCCTACATTTAAAAGAGAAAATCCTTTCTTTTTTCCCAGTTTCATAACCTATTTATAGGACTTATCATTCGGTTATAACCGAACCGAATAGCCTATTCGGTTATAATCAAAAACCAAAATTTGTACCATTTTGATATCCGAATAAGTAATCGAATTACCCAACAACTGTGTTAGGAATATTCATGTGAATGTTATTCCTTTATACGTATAATTTGATGATAAAGATGATGAACTAAATGAATGAATATGCAGATATGTCTACATTGATAAAAGCTGTAAAGTCCTTAATAGGTGATAGATAATATGAACAAGGACTTAGATTGATATGGTCAAAATTGTTAGGTTGATCCATGCTTAATGTTTATCATTCTGTAAATCAATGTATAGAAGAAAAGATCAAAACTGTTAGGTTGATCTATTTTGAAGTGTAATAGATAGGCATGTCTGATCGTAGAGCTCTGTACAAGTCATTCTAGCATGTCAAGAAAGTAAATCAAGATAGTATTCTGCACTTGGAATCGGAGAAGATGTCTGTCGAACGCCTGTCATGCTAGAATCTTAGACTTGACTCTGAATCGTGAAGTCTGCATGTCACCCATCAGGATCACAGTTTGCATAACCAGAGCCAATGTCACAGACAGCGAGATGCTTACATAGCCAAGGCATAATCATATAAGAACTCTACGATTCTCTATAGAAGCAAACACGAAGTCTAATACATAGATCGCTTTCTCTAATAAGAACAGTCAAGCTTAAGAATGCAGCCTACTTGAAGACCTTCAGAAAGCATTCTCTCAATGATATACAAGATCAAAGCACAAACAAGAGGATTAATAGAGAAGTAAAAATCCAGTCATAAGGAATCTCCAAAAGTGCTAAAAAGAAAACTACGATCGCAGTGCTCACCAAAGAGACGAAGAGCCTGACGAAGGAAATACAGATATTATGGTAGACTTGGCATAGAGCAAAGGACAAACAAGGAAGATGCCAATGCTCAGCCTTATCATAAAGTATGATCAAGAGATCACAAGGCAGAAAGTTATGAAAGCTGAGTATGACGAACCAAAAGAGATTACAGAAGCCAAGACAGAATTATAGAGTATCAAGAAAGTTGCTACAAAATTGTAGTCTGCTTTGGAGGGCCTCACTCAGAATCGTAGAGTTGATCCAAACGCCTGCCGAGCCAAATCAAGAATCGTAGTCTGTCCTCGGGAACGTAAAGTCTGCAATACAAGCAAGTAAAGATCGTAGTCTATCAGTACTTAAGAGAAATCGTAGTGTTCTCTTTATTTAGGCTTAATCAAGCACGATCGTAGAATAGACTGTGAAAGGCAAGGTACAAGATGGCACAACGTTGAACACTCTCGAATTCATAAGAGGTGTCAAGGTTAAATCACCCTATGATTTGGCACTCGTAGAATTCATAAAGGTCAAAATCGTAAAGGGCATTCATCTAAGGAGTGAGAATGTGACGAACATGATTTTTATAATTTAATTTGAATATTTATTAAATTAAATAAATATTTTTTGATGATTTAATTATTGGATTAAATAATTAATTGATGAATTTGTAGAAGATTAATTTAATTATATGTGTTATATAGATTAAATTAATGTGAAGAATTTTATTATTCAAAGTATGTTTTTAATTGAGCTTATTTGATTAAATGAATTATTTAATCAGCATAATGTTGTTCTAATTAATTTAATAATTAATTAGAGATTTAATGATTTGACATAATTAATAAATGAGAATTTAATTATGTGACTATGTGAATTAATAAGAAATTATTCTATTTAATTTAAATTAAATTAAATAAGATATTTGATTAATTGCTTAAATGGGTGTGATATTATTAAACTATATAATGAGAGTTTAATTAAATTAAATGAGAAAGAGCCTTTTAAAGGCTAGCCAAACAGGACCCTAAGAGAAGTTGGCCAACAGTTAACCCACGAAAGGATTAACTGTGACGCCCCCAAAATAGGTATACATCACCCATTCTGAGTCGTCAAATACATGGTACAAAAACAAATACAACCTCAGTAATACAATTATCGTGCAAAATACGACAACACATATACTGTGAGTTTGAATATAAATAGAGAGTATAAAAACTCAAAAAGGAGTCCTCATTACAATTATTGATACACTATTTTACAAAAATAGTGAGGACTGCTAAACAACTTTCTAAAATCATCACTCCATACCCCGACTAGATCCTGCTATGTTCTCACCTCCTGAGAAAAAAAATGAAACAAAAAGGAAAAGGGTGAGCTCAACTAGCCCAGTAAAAAATATTATGACTAAGATAATATACAACAAATTATCATTAGTCTTCAGCAGAAAAAAATCTGATAAAATATAATAGACAACAAATTTTAGATCAACAACTGCAGCGAAAACAGCAAACTATTAGAAGAGTCAAGTAGAGAATGAATTCTACTATCTTCTAAGATTTAAAAGTCCATCATCAATATTTTATTCCTGTAACATCAATTAATAATTATCTTTAACCAAATATTCATCTTTGCACTACAGGCCAAAGATATTCATTTGTATCACCAATCGGTCATGTTCATCTCAACACCTGTTCATCTTTGCACTACAAGCCAAAGATATTCATCAGGTAATCATTCATCTTTGCACTACATGCCAAAGATATTCAGTAGTATCATCATTTAAGACTGAGGATGATGAAAAATATTTTAAAGAAAATGAATCCAGTGAGATAAAAGAACAAATATTAGGGATTCGTATTACAGTTTATCCAAGTTCAATAATACTCCATAATAACCAATTTTGAAGCAGAATTTAAAAATAATGATCAAAACATGGATACAATCAAAGATAGTAACCATAATTGACAACTTGGATAAAAAGAAAAAATTTTTATTTTTCGGTGAATAGTGTCGTATTCGTGAATAGTGTCGTATACGTGAATAGTAACGTATATGTGAATAGTAACCCCGACACAAAAAGTTCCAAATTTGATAAAAAATTCTTACGAACATTTCGGTATAATGATATTGAAGAAAATATCATGTTATGAAGAATATAACACCCCTTACCTCAAAATATCAGTACTTCTGATTGGAATATCGGTATAAGGCTGAAGGAAACTTGCACTGATGAATAGAAACTCACAAAGTATCTAAATACTCACAAAATACACTCAATAATCTAGAGAGAGAAAGAGAAAAACTTGTTTCTGGTGTGATTTT
Source organism: Panax notoginseng (assembly GCA_016801055.1). Taxonomy (NCBI): domain Eukaryota; kingdom Viridiplantae; phylum Streptophyta; class Magnoliopsida; order Apiales; family Araliaceae; genus Panax; species Panax notoginseng. Next base: position 89,854,784 of record CM029022.1, on the reverse strand, counting down.
CAATTCTAACTTAGCCCTCTATTTATAGGAAAATGTTAGCACGCCGAAGCAGACTTAACCTGCAACCTGATGGCTTTACTTGCTACTATTCCCACCCACCACATTTGAATAAAAATCTCAGCACATTTTTACCAACCAAAAGTGGGGCTCACCAATTCTAGAATTTTTCACCAAAATGATAAATTCTGAAACTTCAACAATTTCTGAACCAGTCATCTCTTAAAATTCATAACAAATCATTCGTTCATTTTTACCAGTTCAAAATTTATGGATATATACTCAACTTATATATATATAACATATCCAAAAATCACAACGATCCAACGGTCGGATTAAAAATTATAACCCCCGCAATATATCTCAAAAACCCTGATTGATTTTTAATACCTCCATTCTGAGTAAAAGTATGATAAAACACCTCAACATTATTATTTTCATTTTTAACACATATATCCAAATTATATTCAAATTTATATTCCTTATCATATGAATCAATAATTAATTATTCACAATTAATATTACACATCACATTTATGACAACCAGACCGTTCCCAGGAAAGAGGGGGACTTTCCAGGAAAGAGGGGGCTTTCAATAAGGATTTCTCCTTACTGGCGCGCAATTAGGTGACCAAACCTCTCCTTAGATAGAACTTTCAAGACATTGCCAATAATACTATCTAATAATATTATTCAAATAATATGAATTATTGATCTAATAATGGAAAATACCGTGTAGTGACAATTATTGAAACAACAATAAAATATTGAATCAGTAAAATAAAATACTGAACAGTAACTACTGTAACAATTATTGAGTAGTGCCTTCCTTCGTAAGAATCAATAATTTAAAAATATTGTGCAATCCGTGTGTTACTGTGCAACCAAGCATATTATTATATTTTAACCACCGGGTATTCCCACAGTGTTAACGGTAACAACTACGTCGTTATTTATAAAAACTCAATTTTTGTCGTTATCTTCATCCAACTGTTTTCCGTTATGGGGCCCACAAATAGCTGCGCCGACGTACGAATATTCCCCGACAGAAAGAATATTCCACGACCAAACGAATATTCCCCTACAAAATGAATATTTTATAACCACTTGTTTATTTTACAAAATTTGCACATTTCACCCATAAACAAAAAATTATATCAAATTAACACCTTATTATTCACAATAATAATTAGAGAAAATTTGATTTTATTCATTAATAAGTTGGGGTCTTACATTAACTGATCACAATAGTGTCAATTTATACGCGTTCAATTCAGTATTTAATTCATTTGTTAAAATATGGGGGGAAAATCAGAGAGTATTTAGAGAGAATTTTGAAGGAAAGTGTGAATTGAAGAAGAAATAGAGAAGAATTCATCATCTTTGAGTCATATACACAAACTAGCAGGGTAATCTCTTCAACCCAAACTTCAATTTATGATCTTGAAGTTTATTTTAGTTCTCTGTAAACTAAAATTGATGGCCAATGTGTTAGGAAATTGATTATATATGTTTATTAGCATGCATAATTCAATTCTATATGATTTGTATGTGATTAGAGTAATCAATTTCATGTAAACTGTAATACCTGCGAATTTTAATAAATTATAATTTTGAGAATAAAGATTGTTTGCATATTTATTTGAATATAATTATATATAGTATCGGCATGAGTTGTGATAATTAATTGATTAAGCATGTGATAATTAAACAATGTAGCAGAAGTGATGAGAAGCTTAGTTTAGGCTTGTGGAAATTATGCCTAGTGTGGCAATGTTGTGAAATGAGAAAATACTAATTTAATTAAGGATGAAAATGATTAAATTAATTAGTACTATTAATAAATAATTACATAAGGTGATTGACTAATTCCTAATATTATGAACAATAGCATGTGAGGAGAAATCATATATAATAAGGTTTTTCATTCAATATAAGATAAGGTGTGACATTGGAATGTAAATAATTATTATATATGATAAAAATAAGCTTAACTTATGTAATTTATTAAGTTGTGTGAAAAAGTCTTATATGACATCAAGAGGTGTGTGGGAGTAATTAAATGGATATTTTAAACCTATGAGAGAAAATGACTTTAATTAAACAAATAAGCAATATTAAATGATTATCTTAATATCTATGTATAATTAGAATAATAAATTTTATGAAAGGAAATATTGGTACCCAACTAAATTATATTCTAGTCTAGGGTAAATATTATTTGAAATAAACCAATGTACATGGATTATATAATTTTATGTGTAATTTAGGAGTTGGTGTATATGTATGCTCAATTGTGGACATATATCAAATAAACCTAAGTATGCTAAGTAATGGTTTGGATAAATGTTGAGTATTATAGTGTCCCAAAATTATAGTCCCATTTCTAAAAAGTCTCAGTCGTGTTTTGTTAAAAGCCTATGGCTCTATATTTGCTGAAAACTAAGATGAAGATGATGACTATGGAAAGGGGAGAAGATGGAGTTGGTGAAGCTTTCCACCAACCTCTTGTTCCACAATGGTTCCTTCAATCTTCCATGGAAACAATCCTTAGGGTAAAACCTCCAAATGGTCAATAATCCCTCTATAAATAGAAGCCCCCCTCTCAAATGTGAATTGTTGATTTCTCTAAGAAATTTCTAATTGAAGTGAGAGTGTTGTTGAGTAATCTACAAATTGAAGCTAGAGTAACATTTCAACTTCACAATTTCAGAAGGTATTAGCCCTCTCTATGTTCTTACATTCAAGTTTTGCAAAGTTCTTATAAAAGTACGAAAATACTTGTTTTGAGTTGAAAAGTTTATGGTTGAAGCATGCTAGAATGTGTAAATTGATGCTAGACATTGTTAATATGGTTAAATACGAAATCAACGAAAGTTAAACGAAGTTAATTGGTCAAGTAACGAATCCATAGTGAAGAAAATCACTAAATGTGTTAAACTTTGGAAAAATGGCAAAAATCTTGAATTGATTCTTGAATTTGATTGTTTATATGTTTGGAATTGTTAGAAGCATTGTGACAACCCCAAAATAGGTCCATTCCATCCAACCTATTCTGAGTCGCCAAATACATGGTACAGAAAATAACTACAACTTTATTACAACAATTGTCGTGTAAAATACAACAACACATATGCTGTGAGTTTGGATACAAATATATACCAAATGTGACTCATGTTCCAACCGTGGACATCACCTCACAATGACACCTTACATAAAGGTATAGTCAAAAACTGTTTTAGAAATTAGAATATTTGGGAAGTGCTCAAGGAAACTTTCGTACATGGGAGGCCACGCGTCTAGGTTATGATAGATATCATATGGCCACAGAATTATCCTTGGTTGACCCAATAGACCCCAAAGAAAAACGAGAAGATTACTATCATATTCTTCCCAATGGTGAGTCTTCTCTTGACTTATCATTATCTCCACTGTCTCTAATTGAGAATTATACTTCAAACAAACACCAAGATTATATAGGTAGTGCCCATAGATATACTCAGCAAGTGGATGAGCACAACCCTGTCTTATGATGACACGAGGTTGTATGTCATTAGACATCTTGTATGATAGTGACAAAACACCCTTCCAACGTTGGGTTCGCCTCACCCTATTTTCTTCACCAAATATAACTACTAAATGATGACCACCGTTCTATTTCCTTGTTACCCCCGCTCGACCCAGCTACACTCTTATTACCTGAAAGGAATTGTGAAGCAAAAGGGTGAGCACAACTAGCTCAGTAAAGAATATCATGACTAAAGATAATTAAATTATCAATAGCCTTCATCAATAATAAATCAGAGATTTAGAACATATGGTAAATGATAAAAATTTCAACCATAGTTGCAGCGGAACGAGCAATCCATTAGAAGAGTCAAATAGACTATAAAGTCTATTATTTTCTCCATGTTAAAAATCCACCAACAATGTTTTATCCCTGTAACATCAATCAACAATTCTGGTCCACAATCATATGAATAACTCATAATCATAACTGTAGTTCTAAATTCCTCTTCTCATCCAGGACGAAGATAATTTTCATCACCTGAAACATCAAACATCATGGTTATACCAAATCACAGTTCCTGTTCATAATCATACTAATAACTTCATCTTTGCACTACGGGCCAAAGATATTCATCAACAAGTCATTTTTGCACTACAGGCCAAAGATATTCATCCACAGTTCATCTTTGCATTACTGGCCAAAGATATTCATCTACAATTCATCTTTGCACTACAGGCCAAAGATATTCCTCAACAATTCATATTTGCACTACAGGCCAAATATATTCATATCTCAAAGAAATATATAATCATTTCAGAATTTATATACACCATAATTATAACCATGTTAATCAATTCATCTTTACACTTAAGCTAAAGATATTCAATTGTAAATTCAATGGTCATGATCATACCAGTCACAATTCAACTTTGCACTACAGGCCAAAGAGAACCCTAGTCATGATCATACCAATAATCTACCCATCTTTACACTCCAGTGAAAGAGAAATTCAACATCAGGGTTATAAAAATGTTATATATGATAATAAAATCAATATAATCAACATATAGATTTAATCTCAAGAGTAATATTCATAAATCAACTATAATTTGGTTAGTAAAAGAAACCAATTTTGTCGTGAATAGTAACTCGTGAATAGTAACTCGTGAATAGTAACACCGACTCAAAAAGGTAGAAATTCCACAATAAAATTCATACCAATATTTCGGTATAATGATATTGAAAGAATAACATTTCTTAAGCTTATAAACAATTTATTTAAATTGTTTACACTTTACTAATTAATGCATTTAATCATCATAAAATGCCAACTCTTAAGATTTTATCATCAATAATCCAAAACCCTCATCAAAAATCTGCATATACCTCATATAGGATTCTCAAGCCATAAAATCCTATTTTCCAATTTTCTTACTTCACATAACATATTTAATTCATTTACTCATAACTAGACCATTTTCATGAAAAATACCAAATCAGTTCCAAAAATATTTTTTTCTGGGATTTAGCATAATATAGTCTCATATTGAACATATATTTTTCTCAGAATTTTTAAAAGTCATTTACTATTTTTCATATGGCCAAAACCACCGAATATTTAGACATTTATCAAAAATTGTACTTTTGTCCAAAAATTCTGAAATTTACAGAGTATACTTCTATCATATACATGTACTCCCAATAAAAATTTCATCAATTTTGGAGTTAACCACAAGGAATTATAAGATGTTACTTCTAAAATAGTCTTTTCTCATAAAATTCATAACTCTCAATCTATACATCCAAAAATCACCATTTTTGGACACAATCAAGAAAACTCATCAAAATATCATTTCAAATTTTTCCAGAATTTTTGAAGATCAGAAAAATTACGAAACTGAAAATCATAACAACCCTTAAAATCCCTTACTATCCCTTACTATCCCTTACAATCCCTTACCTCAAAAGAGCAGAATTCTGACTGGATATCGGATATGATGCTGAAGGAAACTTGCACTGATGAATAGCAACTCACCAAGTATCTAAATACTCACAAAATACACTCAATAATCTAGAGAGAGAAAGAGAGAAAGCTTATGTTTCTGGTGTGATTTTCAATTCTAACTTAGCCCTCTATTTATAGGAAAATTTTGGTAGGTTTGACCTGCAACCTGATGGCTTTACCTGCTACTATTCCCACCCACCACATTTGAAATATAATTCAGCACATTTCTTCACCAACCACAAGTGGGGCCCACCAATTCTAGAATTTTCCACCAAAATGATAAACTCCAAAAATTCAACAATTTCTGAACCAGTCATCTCGTAAAATTCATAACAAATCATACGTTCATTTTTAACGGTTCAAAATTTGTGGACATATACTCAACTTATATATGTATAACATATCCAAATATTACCACGATCCAACGGTCGGATTAAAAATTATAACCCCCGCAAAATATCTCAAAAACCCTGATTTTTAATACCTCCATTCCGACAAAAATACGGATAAAAATCTCAACATTAACTCCTTCATTTTTTAACCACAAAAAATATATCCCTCATTTATATCCACATAAAATAAATATTTTCTTATCATATGAATCAATAATTAATTATTCACAAATAATATTACAGAATCACATTTATGACAACCAGGCCGTTCCCAGGAAAGAGGGGGCTTTCCAATAAGGATTTCTCCTTACTGGCGCGCAATTAGATGACCAAACCTCTCCTTAGACAGAACTTTCTAGACATTGCCAATAATGTTATCTAATAATATTATTCAAATAATATGAATTATTGATCTGATAAAGGAAAATACTGTGCATCAACAATTATTGAACAACAATAATACAAAATTTTAACGTAGCAATTATTGAATCAATAAAATAAAATATTGAACAGTAATTACTGTAACAATTATTGAGTAGTGCCTTCTTACGTAAGAATCAATAATTTTAAAAATACTATGCAATACCGTGTGCTACTGTGCAATAACGCGTATTACTGTATTTTAACCACCGGGTATTCCAACAGTGTTAACGGTAACAACTACGCCGTTATTTGTAAAAACTCAAATTTGTCGTTTTCCTTCACCCGACAGTTATTCGTTATGGGGCCCACAAATAGCTGCGCCGTCGTACGAATATTCCCCGACAGAAAGAATATTCCACGACCAAACGAATATTCCCCGACAACAATGATTATTTTATAACCACTTGCTTATTTTGAAAAAAAAATTCATATTTCACCCATAACTTTAAACTTTTATCAATTTAACCATTTACTGAATAGTAATTATAAGAAAAATTGAATACTTTTATTTCATAAAATTCGGGGTCTTACAATCTCCCCTCCTTATGAAATTTCGTCCCCGAAATTTACGTACCTGGTATTTCAAAGAGTTGAGAATACCTTGCTTTCATTTCAGATTCCATCTTCCCTGTCATCATAATTTCTCCATTGCTCATCTCCTGTATTTCAAATATCATTCTAGAATACAGCTTCAAAACAAGTGTTAATTTAACAAATTAACATATCACATAATATCCCGATATTATGACTGACCAACAAATAAGCTTAGGTAGGACACACTAGCGAAGGATTTACTCATCTCTCCCCTCCTAGTTATATTCCCCGATCTCCGCCAGAGATCATATCCCTAAGCTCTGATACCACCTGTGACAACCCCAAAATAGGTCCATTCCATCCAACCTATTCTGAGTCGCCAAATACATGGTACAGAAAATAACTACAACTTTATTACAACAATTGTCGTGCAAAATACAACAACACATATGCTGTGAGTTTGGATACAAATATATACCAAATGTGACTCATGTTCCAACCGTGGACATCACCTCACAATGACACCTTACATAAAGGTATAGTCAAAAACTGTTTTAGAAATTAGAATCTTTGGGAAGTGCTCAAGGAAACCTTCGTACATGGGAGGCCACGCGTCTAGGTTATGATAGATATCATATGGCCACAGAATTATCCTTGGTTGACCCAATAGACCCCAAAGAAAAACGAGAAGATTACTATCATATTCTTCCCAATGGTGAGTCTTCTCTTGACTTATCATTATCTCCACTGTCTCTAATTGAGAATTATACTTCAAACAAACACCAAGATTATATAGGTAGTGCCCATAGATATACTCAGCAAGTGGATGAGCACAACCCTGTCTTATGATGACACGAGGTTGTATGTCATTAGACATCTTGTATGATAGTGACAAAACACCCTTCCAACGTTGGGTTCGCCTCACCCTATTTTCTTCACCAAATATAACTACTAAATGATGACCACCGTTCTATTCCCTTGTTACCCCCGCTCGACCCAGCTACACTCTTATTACCTGAAAGGAATTGTGAAGCAAAAGGGTGAGCACAACTAGCTCAGTAAAGAATATCATGACTAAAGATAATTAAATTATCAATAGCCTTCATCAATAATAAATCAGAGATTTAGAACATATGGTAAATGATAAAAAATTCAACCATAGTTGCAGCGGAACGAGCAATCCATTAGAAGAGTCAAATAGACTATAAAGTCTATTATCTTCTCCATGTTAAAAATCCACCAACAATATTTTATCCCTGTAACATCAATCAACAATTCTGGTCCACAATCATATGAATAACTCATAATCATAACTGTAGTTCTAAATTCCTCTTCTCATCCAGGACGAAGATAATTTTCATCACCTGAAACATCAAAGATCATGGTTATACCCAATCACAGTTCCTGTTCATAATCATACTAATAACTTCATCTTTGCACTACGGGCCAAAGATATTCATCAACAAGTCATTTTTGCACTACAGGCCAAAGATATTCATCTACAGTTCATCTTTGCATTACTGGCCAAAGATATTCATCTACAATTCATCTTTGCACTACAGGCCAAAGATATTCCTCAACAATTCATATTTGCACTACAGGCCAAATATATTCATATCTCAAAGAAATATATAATCATTTCAGAATTTATATAAACAATAATTATAACCATGTTGATCAATTCATCTTTACACTTAAGCTAAAGATATTCAATTATAAATTCAATGGTCATGATCATACCAGTCACAATTCAACTTTGCACTACAGGCCAAAGAGAACCCTAGTCATGATCATACCAATAATCTACCCATCTTTACACTCCAGTGAAAGAGAAATTCAACATCAGGGTTATAAAAATGTTATATATGATAATAAAATCAATATAATCAACATATAGATTTAATCTCAAGAGTAATATTCATAAATCAACTATAATTTGGTTAGTAAAAGAAACCAATTTTGTCGTGAATAGTAACTCGTGAATAGTAACTCGTGAATAGTAACACCGACTCAAAAAGGTAGAAATTTCACAATAAAATTCATACCAATATTTCGGTATAATGATATTGAAAGAATAACATTTCTTAAGCTTATAAACAATTTATTTAAATTGTTTACACTTTACTAATTAATGCATTTAATCATCATAAAATGCCAACTCATAAGATTTTATCACCAATAATCAAAACCCTCATCAAAAATCTGCATATACCTCATATAGGATTCTCAAGCCATAAAATCCTATTTTCCAATTTTCTTACTTCACATAACATATTTAATTCATTTACTCATAACTAGACCATTTTCATGAAAAATACCAAATCAGTTCCAAAAATATTTTTTTTCTGGGATTTAGCATAATATAGTCCCATATTGAACATATATTTTTCTCAGAATTTTTAAAAGTCATTTACTATTTTTCATATGGCCAAAACCACCGAATATTTAGACATTTATCAAAAATTGTACTTTTGTCCAAAAATTCTGAAATTTACAGAGTATACTTCTATCATATACATGTACTCCCAATAAAAATTTCATCAATTTTGGAGTTAACCACAAGGAATTATAAGCTGTTACTTCTAAAATAGTCTTTTCTCATAAAATTCATAACTCTCAATCTATACATCCAAAAATCACCATTTTTGGACACAATCAAGAAAACTCATCAAAATATCATTTCAAATTTTTCCAGAATTTTTGAAGATCAGAAAAATTACGAAACTGAAAATCATAACAACCCTTAAAATCCCTTACTATCCCTTACTATCCCTTACAATCCCTTACCTCAAAAGAGCAGAATTCTGACTGGATATCGGATATGATGCTGAAGGAAACTTGCACTGATGAATAGTAACTCACCAAGTATCTAAATACTCACAAAATACACTCAATAATCTAGAGAGAGAAAGAGAGAAAGCTTATGTTTCTGGTGTGATTTTCAATTCTAACTTAGCCCTCTATTTATAGGAAAATTTTGGTAGGTTTGACCTGCAACCTGATGGCTTTACCTGCTACTATTCCCACCCACCACATTTGAAATATAATTCAGCACATTTCTTCACCAACCACAAGTGGGGCCCACCAATTCTAGAATTTTCCACCAAAATGATAAACTCCAAAAATTCAACAATTTCTGAACCAGTCACCTCGTAAAATTCATAACAAATCATACGTTCATTTTTAACGGTTCAAAATTTGTGAACATATACTCAACTTATATATGTATAACATATCCAAATATTACCACGATCCAACGGTCGGATTAAAAATTATAACCCCCGCAAAATATCTCAAAAACCCTGATTTTTAATACCTCCATTCCGACAAAAATACGGATAAAAATCTCAACATTAACTCCTTCATTTTTTAACCACAAAAATATATCCCTCATTTATATCCACATAAAATAAATATTTTCTTATCATATGAATCAATAATTAATTATTCACAAATAATATTACAGAATCACATTTATGACAACCAGGCCGTTCCCAGGAAAGAGGGGGCTTTCCAATAAGGATTTCTCCTTACTGGCGCGCAATTAGATGACCAAACCTCTCCTTAGACAGAACTTTCTAGACATTGCCAATAATGTTATCTAATAATATTATTCAAATAATATGAATTATTGATCTGATAAAGGAAAATACTGTGCATCAACAATTATTGAACAACAATAATACAAAATTTTAACGTAGCAATTATTGAATCAATAAAATAAAATATTGAACAGTAATTACTGTAACAATTATTGAGTAATGTCTTCTTACGTAAGAATCAATAATTTTAAAAATACTATGCAATACCGTGTGCTACTGTGCAATAACGCGTATTACTGTATTTTAACCACCGGGTATTCCAACAGTGTTAACGGTAACAACTACGCCGTTATTTGTAAAAACTCAAATTTGTCGTTTTCCTTCACCCGACAGTTATTCGTTATGGAGCTCACAAATAGCTGCGCCGTCGTACGAATATTCTCCGACAGAAAGAATATTCCACGACTAAACGAATATTCCCTGACAACAATGATTATTTTATAACCACTTGCTTATTTTGAAAAAAAAAATTCATATTTCACCCATAACTTTAAACTTTTATTAATTTAACTATTTACTGAATAGTAATTATAAGAAAAATTGCATACTTTTATTTCATAAAATTCGGGGTCTTACAAGCATGCTAGGGGTGTTTAGTAGTAAGTTTATATCAATTAAAGTATCCTTACATTGTTGTTGGGTTGAAGATTGGCATGTTGGTTCGAAGCGGGGGAAAAATTTTCCAGACTGCAGCAGTCATGCCCGCCCCGGCGGGGGTTATGCTGTGTATAAGGCCCGCCCCGGCGGGGGGGGGAGATGATTAATAGTAGTTATTCCCCCCCCCCCGGAGGGGGTGCTGCAGTGACTGATTTTTGTTGTTGTTTTGTTTTGGATTGTTTGATGCAAGAAGTCTTAACTTAACTTAACTTCAAGAACATACATAATCCTTAAACATGTGTCAATGCATGTTGCAAGATGCTTTAGTAGGTTTTGAGTTTGAATTATAACCTTTTTAAAAGAGAAGATTAAGAGACGAAAACAATGTTTATAAAACCTTATGCCTTTTTGGAATCTAACCTTTTGAGCATGTATTCGCAACTTACTTAGTTTTGTAAATACATATGAAATGTGAATTCAACGTACTTTGCATGCTTAGTTATTTGTCATGAAATTTTAAGATTTGAAAACCAATTGAGTTGTAAACTCGTAACTTGTATTGTGAACTTTTGAACGACTACGATAGGATGCTTTATGCCTCTAAAGATAATCAACATGTTCACACATCTAGTTATACAACCAAATCGAATACATGTAAGTATGCGTAGAAAGAGGTTGGTTGGCGATGTTATGTGGTTTAATGAATACTATAGTTAGTAGTTGATATAATGAGCTCTTTTAACTTGTAAAATGTAAATGTATGAGTAACTTTAACAAGGGGCCAAACCTAGCCTAAAGTTTCTTTAAAATGTGAAGCAACTTAAGCTAAAATACGTGAAGTAAGTAATATTTTATGAATAGAAGTAAAAGATGAGCATATGGTACTTAAAGATTTTTAAAAGTAAGAACAATGTGAATTATACATCTATGAGTTTGACTATGTATAAACTACATGAGTTTAAATATGTGTGATAAATGTATGTGGATATGTACGTCAAGGTGTGCGACTAATGAATACATATACATACATAAATAGGATAACATAGTTCATTGAGGTGATTTTACGCTATAAGTAGTAATCAACGCTAAAGGCAAGTCTCCTAACTCACACAACTTTGGATTTTGTGCGAGTTCTCTAACTTCATTTGATTCTCATATTGAATGCAAGTTTTATAAATTCTTTACATTGTATATTGTATAACCCGAATTGTTGTCATACTTATATCGAGCAAATATCTATTACTATTCGAAAATCATTTGTATGCCTTAACATTGTTACAAGCATTGGACTTATCATTCATAAATGCATTATAAAAGTGGTCTAAGCCTTTGATTCGGCTAGACTATAATCATGTGTTAAGAAAGCTATCCAAACCAATTGACTTGGTGCGGACTCTTGTAAATCAACTGAGATGAACAACCCTCTTAAAAAGGGGAAATTTTATATTGTCGGGGAACCGACGTGCGCACATGATTATGATTAAATGTTATGCATAACGTAGGGTACTTTAGACTAATCACCTATTGTACTCGTTTATATAGGGTTTACAGTATAATACTGTTAATTCTAGTAAGAGTTCTTAGTCCTTAGTGACTGCTCAGTGTTCATTCTTAATAAACCTTGAAATATTGTTAATATCCTTCAGTCTATAGCGACACTTATTGAACACTCTTGATATTTCTTGATATCCTTAAACTATCAACTATTGTTATACCTTGGAAGATTCAAACGTTATAACTGCTTATTCTTATTGCTATATTACTTGCTGGGCAAATTTGTTACTCATTCTTGCTTCCTTAAAAACATTACAGTTAAGGCAGAGCAAGGCGGTACATCGGGAAAGGACAAGGGAAAGGGCAAGGCTATAGAATAGCTTAGTCCTTTAAGTGTAGAAGTATTATTATTATATTTATGCTTAATATGATGTATTAAGGATGATTAAAATTTGTTCAAGTTTAATCACTAGATTGTTGTAGTAATGGTTACGGTACTTTGGGACGCGAGGCACCATTGATAGCGGAGCCTATATTGGTAGTAGCCTCTATCGACGATGATGATGAGGAGGAGGAAGAGATGGAGCCATTACCAGAGGAATCTGATCCAGAGGAGGAGCCTATGGAGTAGGAGCCTGAGCCCATAGAGGACTCTGATGAGGCTACTTTCGAGGATCGGATGTTGGGGGAATATGAGGAGTAGATTCTGAAGTTAGGAAGTAGAGTGGAGGGGCTAGAGGCTGAGGCTAGGGAGAGGGAGTCTGAGTTCCAGAAATTGAAGGATGAGGACCATTAGAGGAAGTTAGTCATAGAAGAGATAGAGGTAGAAATTGCTCAACGCAAGGAGGTAGGGATCCAGATGGGAACCTTATTTCATAGGTCGGTAGCTAGGAATGTGGAGCTAGCGGGGAAGCTAGAAGAGTCTGAGCAGAGGGTGTGACACCCCCAAATCTAGGTACTTCATTCCCACAAGATTTGGTGTTCACTTGATAAAAACATTCATATCTACTACCCAAATATAATAAAAATTAAATCATAAATCCTCCCTTTTAAAAAGGGTTACATCATTAATCAAAAAGTCTCCCCAGGTTGTCTAACCTTAAACATCAATCAAGTGCGGAAATAAAATAATTACATAACATCATTAAATATAAAGTCTATCATCGTGATATTAAATGAAATTACAAGTCTTCATAATTTGCACATTTTTCCCTTTCCTTTGCTAGTCATATGTTCATCGAACTTCTCAACTTTAGCTGCAATGAGTGTATATATATGCAAGAGTGAGCAAAACAAATGCTCACTAGATATAGCAATGAATCAATAAGAGAATAATAACTGCCAATGAATAGGCTCATCAAAACTGAATAGTACTCTATCAATAATAATCAAAATCGAATTCAAAATATGAAATGTATCTGAGGGTCATAAGACCACGAACTATGTCCACGGTTACAAGTAATCTTTCAACTTTAACCTAAACAGTAATATTGTAGGGACTTCATGTACTTAGGGGGATCAACCCTTCGTACCATGTATTGTGCACAAACATCTAAACGCATCGCGTATCCCCTATAATAGGGTTGTTCTTCTCAGTTTTAGAGTATAAGTCTGCACCAAAGTAAGTTTGGTTTGGATAAGCTTTCAAGGTAATTTAGGGTTTCACAATCATCAACTAAGGGATTAGTTGAATCAACAAGACTTAACAACACTACGAGTGTGACGCCCCCAGAATAGGTATACAACACCCATTCTGAGTCGCCAAATACATGGTACAGAAAGCAAACTACAACTTCAATAATACAATTGTCGTGCAAAATACGACAACACATACTGTGAGTTTAAATACAAATATTGTCTTCTAGACAATATCCACACTCAAATAAATCCTCATTACAATTATTCAAACACTATTTTACAGAAATAGTGAGGACTGCTAATACATCTTTCTAGAACCATTACTCCATACCCCGACTAGATCCTGCTATGTTCTCACCTCCTGAGAAGAAAAATGGAACAAAAAGGAAAAGGGTGAGCTCAACTAGCCCAGTAAAGAATATTATGACTAAGATAATATACAACAAATTATCGTTAGTCTTCAACAGGGAAAAATCTGATAAAATATAATCGACAACAAGTTTTAGATCAACAACTGCAGCGGAAACAACAAACCATTAGAAGAGTCAAGTAGAGAAAGAATTCTACTATCTTCTAAGATTTAAAAGTCCATCATCAATATTTTATCCCTGTAACATCAATTAATAATCATCTTTAACCAAATATTCATCTTTGCACTACAGGCCAAAGATATTCATTTGTATCATCAGTCGGTCATGTTCATCTCAACACCTGTTCATCTTTGCACTACAGGCCAAAGATATTCATCAAGTAATTATACATCTTTGCACTACAGGCCAAAGATATTCAGTAATATCATCATTTAGGACTGAGGATGATGAAAAATATCTTAAAGAGAACGAATCCAATGAGACAGAAGGACAAATAGTAGGGATTCGTATAACAGTTTATCCAAGATCAATAATACTTCATAATAATCAATTGTGAAGCAGAATTCAAAAATAAAGATCAAAACATGGATACAATCAAAGATAGTAACCATAATAGACATCTTGGACAAAAAGGAAAAATTTTATTTTTCGGTGAATAGTGCCGTATTCGTGAATAGTGCCGTATACGTGAATAGTGCCGTATACGTGAATAGTAACCCCCGACACAAAAAGTTCCAAATTTGATAAAAACTCATATCAATATTTCAGCATAATGATATTGAAGAAAATAATATCATTAAGAAGAAAATAATATCCCTTACCTCAAAATATCAGTACTTCTGGTCGGAATACCGGTATAAGGCTGAAAGAAACTTGCTCTGATGAATAGAAACTCTCAAAGTATCTAAATACTCACAAAATACACTCAATAATCTAGAGAGAGAAAGAGAGAAAACTTGTTTCTGGTGTGATTTTCAATTCTAACTTAGCCCTCTATTTATAGGAAAATTTTGGTAGGTTTGACCTGCAACCTGATGGCTTTACCTGCTACTATTCCCACCCACCACATTTGAAATATAATTCAGCACATTTCTTCACCAACCACAAGTGGGGCCCACCAATTCTAGAATTTTCCACCAAAATGATAAACTCCGAAAATTCAACAATTTCTGAACCAGTCATCTTGTAAAATTCATAATAAATCATACGTTCATTTTTAACGGTTCAAAATTTGTGGACATATACTCAACTTATATATGTATAACATATCCAAAAATTACCACGATCCAACGGTCGGATTAAAAATTATAACCCCCGCAATATTCTCAAAAACCTGATTTGATTTTTAATACCTCCATTCCGACAAAAATACTGATAAAAACCTCAACATTAACTCCTTCATTTTTAACCACAAAAATATATCCCTCATTTATATCCACATAAAATAAATATTTCCTTATCATATGAATCAATAATTAATTATTCACAAATAATATTACAGAATCACATTTATGACAACCAGGCCGTTCCCAGGAAAGAGGGGGCTTTCCAATAAGGATTTCTCCTTACTGGCGCGCAATTAGATGACCAAACCTCTCCTTAGACAGAACTTTCTAGACATTGCCAATAATGTTATCTAATAATATTATTCAAATAATATGAATTATTGATCTGATAAATGAAAATACTGTGCAGCAACAATTATTGAAACAACAATAATATAAAATATCAACGCAGCAATTATTGAATCAATAAAATAAAATATTGAATAATAACTACTGTAACAATTATTGAGTAGTGCCTTCTTACGTAAGAATCAATAATTGGTGCAATACCGTGTGCTACTGTATTTTAACCACCGGGTATTCCAACAGTATTAACGGTAACAACTACGCCGTTATTTATAAACAACTTATACTTGTCGTTTTCTTCATCCAATCGCTTTCCGTTATGGGGCCCACACAAGGCTGCGTCGTCGTACGAATATTCCCCGACAGCAAGAATATTCCACGACCAACCGAATATTCACCGACCAAAAATAAATATTTTATAACCACTTGCTTATTTTGCAAAATTTGCACATTTCACCCATAACCAAAGTATTATATCAAATTAACCCCTTATTATTCACAATAATATTTAGAGAAAATTTGATTTTATTCATTAATAAGTTGGGGTCTTACAACCTCCCCTCCTTATGAAATTTCGTCCTCGAAATTGACGTACGTACCTGATGTTTCAAAAAGGTGAGGATACCTCGCTTTCATTTCTGATTCCAACTCCCAGGTCATTTCTTCAATAGCATGGTTTCTCCACAAAACCTTAACTTGTGGTATAACCTTCGTGCGTAGGACATGCTCTTTCCTATCCAAGATCTTAACAGGTACCTCCTCGTACGTTAAATCTTCAGCTATCTCGTCTGGTTCTAACTCAATAATGTGGTTCGGGTCTTTAACATATTTACGAAGCATAGATATGTGAAAAACATTATGAACACGAGACATGCTTGGAGGTAATGCGAGTCTATATGCCACATTTCCTATTCGCTCAAGAATCTCAAATGGACCAACAAATCTTGGATTGAGCTTTCCTCTCTTCCCAAATCTTGTAACTCCCTTCCATGGTGCAACACGTAACAATACATGATCCCCAATATTAAATTCCACGTCCTTCCGATGAAGATCCGCATAACTCTTTTGTCGATCCTGTGCCGTTTGTATACGTTGTCGAATCGTTTGGATCTTCTCTGTAGTAATGCGTACCAACTCTGGTCCCAACAATGTTGCTTCACCCACCTCGTCCCAGCATACTGGAGAACGACATTTTCTTCCATACAACGCCTCAAATGGAGCCATACCTATGCTCGCCTGATAACTGTTGTTGTAGGAGAATTCCACCAATGGTAGGTACTTATCCCAACTCCCTTTGAGATCTAAGACACAAAGTCTTAATAGATCTTCAAGAGTTTGAATAGTCCTCTCTGATTGTCCGTCCGTTTGAGGATGGTATGCTGAACTGAATCGTAAATCCGTGCCCATAGCTTTCTGCAAGCTAACCCAAAATCGTGAAGTGAATCTTGGGTCACGATCCGAAACTATGGATACTGGCATGCCATGCAATCTCACAATCTCGTTCACGTACATACTAGCAAGACGTTCAAGGGAATAAGTCTCACGTATCGGCAAGAAATGAGCGGACTTGGTTAATCTATCAACAATAACCCAAATCGCATCTATGCCTTGAGAAACCTTGGGAAGACCCGTAACAAAATCCATAGTAATGTGTTCCCACTTCCATTTCGGAATCTCAAGTGGTTGCAATGGACCCTTTGGTACTTGATGCTCCGCTTTTACACGTTGACAAGTTAAACATCTCGAGATAAACTCCGCGATCTCTCTTTTCATATTGCTCCACCAAAATGTATGTCGAAGATCGTGATACATTTTGGTACTCCCAGGATGGATTGCAAACGGTGTGTTGTGTGCCTCCATCATTATTCTATGCTTCAAGTCAAAATCGTTAGGAACACAAAGTCTGGAGTTGACTCGAAGTATTCCTTCTTCATCGATTCTTGCTTCTGGAATAGCACCTTCTTGCACTTTCTTCTTCATACGCATCAGCTCTATATCCGTAGCTTGAGCAGCTTTAACTTTATCGATTAAAGTCGGTTCTACTCGTATATTTGATATCATCATGTGGGTACTTGGAGCCTTCATCTCTATCTCCATCCTTTGCAAGTCATACAAAATGGGCCTTTGTGTTAAAAACATTGCACTCGTACCCGCATATGATCTTCTACTCAATGCGTCAGCTACTACGTTTGCTTTTCCAGGATGGTATTGGATGGTATGATCGTAATCTTTCAACAGCTCAAGCCAACGTCGTTGCCGCATGTTGAGTTCCTTTTGGGTGAAGAAATATTTGAGGCTTTTATGATCTGTATAGATCTCCACTTTCTCCCCATACAGGTAGTGTCTCCAGATCTTCAACGCAAAAACGACTGCTGCCAACTCCAAATCATGAGTAGGATAATTCCTCTCATATTCTTTGAGTTGTCGTGAGGCATAGGCTATGACTTTCCCATGTTGCATGAGAACACATCCTAACCCTTTGCCTGAAGCATCGCTGTAGATAACAAATCCATCCGAACCAGATGGTATTGTCAAAACAGGTGCCGAAATGAGTCTCCTCTTGAGTTCTTGGAAACTCTTCTCGCATTCCTCACTCCATACGAATTTTGTATCTTTCCGAGTCAGCTGAGTTAACGGAGTAGCGATTCGAGAAAATCCTTCCACAAATCTCCGATAATAACCAGCTAAGCCCAGAAAGCTACGTACTTCGGTTACCGACTTCGGTTGCTCCCAACTTTGTATGGCTTCAATCTTCGCCGGGTCGACAGATACTCCATGTTTTGACACCACGTGCCCAAGGAATGCTACTTCCTCAAGCCAGAACTCGCATTTCTTCAGTTTGGCATATAGCTTGTTTTCACGAAGCCTTTGCAGTACCAGCTTCAAATGGCGCTCATGATCTTCACGGCTTTTGGAATAGATGAGGATGTCATCAATAAAGACAACAACGAACTGATCCAAATATTCTTTGAATACACGGTTCATCATATCCATGAAGGCAGCAGGAGCATTAGTCAATCCAAAAGACATTACTAAGAATTCATAATGCCCGTACCGAGTTCTGAAGGCAGTCTTTGGAATATCCTCAGTTTTAATCTTCAGCTGATGATATCCAGAACGAAGATCGATCTTTGAAAAGAATTGTGCTCCTTGCAACTGGTCAAACAGGTCATCAATGCGAGGTAGCGGATACCTATTCTTGATGGTGACATGGTTCAATTCTCGATAGTCAATACAAAGTCGCATACTCCCGTCTTTCTTCTTTACGAATAAAACAGGAGCACCCCAAGGAGACGTACTAGGACGA
The DNA here is from genome assembly GCA_016801055.1 of Panax notoginseng. NCBI lineage: Eukaryota > Viridiplantae > Streptophyta > Magnoliopsida > Apiales > Araliaceae > Panax > Panax notoginseng. The sequence goes on along the minus strand of CM029022.1, from coordinate 89,835,282 downwards.
ATAAAACCGATGTCCAACAACTCCTGTAGTTGGACTTTTAACTCCTGAAGTTCAATAGGAGCCATTCGATATGGGGTTTTAGAAATGGGCTTTGTACCGGGTTCAAGGTCAATAAAGAATTCAATTTCTCGTTCCGGGGGTAGACCGGGAAGTTCTTCAGGAAATACATCGGAAAATTCTCTAACAATAGAAATATTATTCAAATCTGACTTGTCTTTGTTCAAATCCATAACATGGGCTAAGAAAGCTTGACATCCGTTTTTCAATAAACGAATAGCTTTGTGGCTTGATATGACAGTGACTGATTTTAGTGGTTTAGTAGTTTGAATTCGTATGACAGGTTGGTTAGGAATATGAAAACTAACAACCTTACGAAAACAATCAATTTTAGCATGATGAGTGGTTAACCAATCAATTCCTAAAATCACATCAAAAGCAAGTATCTTTAAAGAGATAAGATCAACAGGTAATGTGATAGTGCCAACTTGGATCATGCAAGATTTATAAACTGTAGATGTAACGAAGGTTTCACCCAACGGAGTTTCAACAGATAAGTTAAAGTCCAATTTCTCCGGAGTCAAGTTTAAACGTTGAGCACAAGCAGGAGAGATAAAAGAATGGGTAGAACCGGTATCTAGTAAAGTATAAACTTCGCAAGAATTCAAGATTAGCTTACCCGTGATCACCTCGTTCGGGTTTCTCGCGTTTTGGCCAGTAACGACAAACGCTCTTCCAGGAACCGCTGATTTCGCCTTATCCGGGACAGCCCTTGGAATCACCACTCCCGCTGAACTTGGTTTCGCTATAGTACAATCTCGAGCGATGTGGCCTTCCTTCCCACAGTTGTAACACACCTTGGATTGTTGTGGACAGTTTGGGCTGATATGTCCCTCTTTCCCGCATTTGTAACATCTAACTGGCGGTCGTTCTCCTCCCCTAAAATTTGTTGTTGGTGCTGGTGCTGGTGCTGATGTCTTCCCGTCATTGTTGAATCTCCTCTTTCTGAAATTTCCACTTGACTCACCTCTCCTATTATCATGGCCACGATGACCACCCGAGTGGTTACCGCCTTTGTTCGTATTTTTCCCTCCTCGTTGGTTATCATCGCTCTGATGATTGCTGTCACCGGTATGACCCTGGTTGTGGTCCCTCGGTTGAGTATACTCATTATCTCTCTCTAATAATTGGGCCCTGTTGACAACGTCTGAATATAGAGAAAATTTATGAGAGATAAGATATTGACGAATCTCAGGTTTTAAACCTCTCAGAAACATCCGCGTCATTCGTTCCTCATTTTCGACCAAATGAGGTGCAAACCTGGATAACTCTGCAAACTTCGCCTCGTACTGGGACACCGTCATGTTGTTTTGTTCCAGTCTAATAAACTCAACCTCCTTCATATGACGAATACTTTCAGGAAAGTACTTGTCATTGAACAGTTTTTGAAATGTTTCCCAGGACATGTTGAGTGCGTCAGGCTGGGTACGCTTCACAGACTCCCACCAGTAGTCTGCCTCACCGCGGAACATAAAGGTGGCGAATGGAACCTTCTGTTCCTCCGTGCATCCCAAGACATCGAATATCTTGGTAATTTGCTTGACCCACGTTTCCGCCATGATCGGATCCGGCTTTCCCTTAAATTCTGGTGGTCCCAATTCTTTGAACTGCTTAGCTGTGACAAACCGCGCGTTGTTATCATTTCCACCCGTATTCTGCACACGAGTCTCCCTCGTCTGATTTTGCATGAACTGCAAAAAGCTCCTAAACATTCCATCATTCATCGTTTGCTCGGTAACGTTGTTTACAGGAGGAATATTGCCTTCCTGTTGCACGTTCCCCTGGTTAGTGATCAAAGGTGTTCCACGGTCTGATTTACTCCATTATTAACGTTCTCAGCTGCCATTCTTAAATACTGCCATAAAACAAGGGTTAATAGTCATGTCATATATTATCCCTATACTCTGACCGACCAAATAAACACCAAATAAACTTAGTCAGGTCATACTAGCGAAGGAATTCCCCGTCTCTCCCCTCCTAGTTCTTGTCTCACATCTCAGCCAGGGATCATATCCCTAAGCTCTGATACCAACTGTGACGCCCCCAGAATAGGTATACAACACCCATTCTGAGTCGCCAAATACATGGTACAGAAAGCAAACTACAACTTCAATAATACAATTGTCGTGCAAAATACGACAACACATACTGTGAGTTTAAATACAAATATTGTCTTCTAGACAATATCCACACTCAAATAAATCCTCATTACAATTATTCAAACACTATTTTACAGAAATAGTGAGGACTGCTAATACATCTTTCTAGAACCATCACTCCATACCCCGACTAGATCCTGCTATGTTCTCACCTCCTGAGAAGAAAAATGGAACAAAAAGGAAAAGGGTGAGCTCAACTAGCCCAGTAAAGAATATTATGACTAAGATAATATACAACAAATTATCGTTAGTCTTCAACAGGGAAAAATCTGATAAAATATAATCGACAACAAGTTTTAGATCAACAACTGCAGCGGAAACAACAAACCATTAGAAGAGTCAAGTAGAGAAAGAATTCTACTATCTTCTAAGATTTAAAAGTCCATCATCAATATTTTATCCCTGTAACATCAATTAATAATCATCTTTAACCAAATATTCATCTTTGCACTACAGGCCAAAGATATTCATTTGTATCATCAGTCGGTCATGTTCATCTCAACACCTGTTCATCTTTGCACTACAGGCCAAAGATATTCATCAAGTAATTATACATCTTTGCACTACAGGCCAAAGATATTCATTTGTATCATCATTTAGGACTGAGGATGATGAAAAATATCTTAAAGAGAACGAATCCAATGAGACAGAAGGACAAATAGTAGGGATTCGTATAACAGTTTATCCAAGATCAATAATACTTCATAATAATCAATTGTGAAGCAGAATTCAAAAATAAAGATCAAAACATGGATACAATCAAAGATAGTAACCATAATAGACATCTTGGACAAAAAGGGAAAATTTTATTTTTCGGTGAATAGTGCCGTATTCGTGAATAGTGCCGTATACGTGAATAGTGCCGTATACGTGAATAGTAACCCCCGACACAAAAAGTTCCAAATTTGATAAAAACTCATATCAATATTTCAGCATAATGATATTGAAGAAAATAATATCATTAAGAAGAAAATAATATCCCTTACCTCAAAATATCAGTACTTCTGGTCGGAATACCGGTATAAGGCTGAAAGAAACTTGCTCTGATGAATAGAAACTCTCAAAGTATCTAAATACTCACAAAATACACTCAATAATCTAGAGAGAGAAAGAGAGAAAACTTGTTTCTGGTGTGATTTTCAATTCTAACTTAGCCCTCTATTTATAGGAAAATTTTGGTAGGTTTGACCTGCAACCTGATGGCTTTACCTGCTACTATTCCCACCCACCACATTTGAAATATAATTCAGCACATTTCTTCACCAACCACAAGTGGGGCCCACCAATTCTAGAATTTTCCACCAAAATGATAAACTCCGAAAATTCAACAATTTCTGAACCAGTCATCTTGTAAAATTCATAATAAATCATACGTTCATTTTTAACGGTTCAAAATTTGTGGACATATACTCAACTTATATATGTATAACATATCCAAAAATTACCACGATCCAACGGTCGGATTAAAAATTATAACACCCGCAATATTTCTCAAAAACCCTGATTTGATTTTTTTTAATACCTCCATTCCGATAAAAATACTGATAAAACACCTCAACATTAACTCCTTCATTTTTAACCACAAAAATATATCCCTCATTTATATCCACATAAAATAAATATTTCCTTATCATATGAATCAATAATTAATTATTCACAAATAATATTACAGAATCACATTTATGACAACCAGGCCGTTCCCAGGAAAGAGGGGGCTTTCCAATAAGGATTTCTCCTTACTGGCGCGCAATTAGATGACCAAACCTCTCCTTAGACAGAACTTTCTAGACATTACCAATAATGTTATCTAATAATATTATTCAAATAATATGAATTATTGATCTGATAAATGAAAATACTGTGCAGCAACAATTATTGAAACAACAATAATATAAAATATCAACGCAGCAATTATTGAATCAATAAAATAAAATATTGAATAATAACTACTGTAACAATTATTGAGTAGTGCCTTCTTACGTAAGAATCAATAATTGGTGCAATACCGTGTGCTACTGTATTTTAACCACCGGGTATTCCAACAGTATTAACGGTAACAACTACGCCGTTATTTATAAACAACTTATACTTGTCGTTTTCTTCATCCAATCGCTTTCCGTTATGGGGCCCACACAAGGCTGCGTCGTCGTACGAATATTCCCCGACAGCAAGAATATTCCACGACCAACCAAATATTCACCGACCAAAAATAAATATTTTATAACCACTTGCTTATTTTGCAAAATTTGCACATTTCACCCATAACCAAAGTATTATATCAAATTAACCCCTTATTATTCACAATAATATTTAGAGAAAATTTAATTTTATTCATTAATAAGTTGGGGTCTTACAACGAGTGATCAATAATAGTTTAAGGTAAAATGTTAAGAATAATAGGCATGCGTAGAAATAATCAAAGTATAAGCATTGAATGAAACAATCAACCTTGCTTGAGTAATATTAAACTAAGGATATGATCTTATTAAATAAGATATAGAATTATTGAACATGTATTATCTAATAGCAAGCTGAAAGTAAAACTTGCTCAACATGATAATAGCTTGTGCAAAGTAATGGAAATAAGATAATTCGGTATCAGGAATTGGAATTCAAGAAATTGCATTCATAATACAAGAATGAAATTAAAGAAAACTTGTCTAACAATAAACAAGTTAGAATAAATCAATAACTATTGGAATTCAAAACTTGTCCGAATAGAGTTAAATTTATAGTTTGCTCAAATAAAATTTAGGAACAAAACTTGCTCAATGTAAAGAGGTAAGGTTTAGAAACTTGCATCATCATAAACAAACTAGAGACAAGAAACTTGCTCAATATAAGAATAAGGTTTAGGGAACTTGCCTCGCGCGTAAGCTATAAATTTACAACTCACGTTCACCTACATATAGTATTATAATCACAGTATATATTAGATATACTAGCATCCACTTCCAAAAATAGAACTCACTTCTAGCTAAACTTGTTATTTTAATACAAGTCTTACGCTACCATATACATTTCAGAAATCTCAAGTGTTAACTTCACAACACATATTTACTATTCACTATGTACACTAAGTTATAACATATCGCGTTTATAACTTACTAATCCTTTTTACAACTTTGAAATTATCAACGACATGACACGATTCTGTTTTAACCTCTTCATTACAGGTTTGACACATTAACACATCACTAAACTTGATTACATTAAGGTTTCAAAGTCTGCAGAAGTAGCAGACTTCATTGTGTCTGACTGACTAATGGCGCGACCGTGTCATATTTAACATAGAGTCAGGCGCGCGCGCACCTAAAGGCAACGCTCCCGCGCTCAGCACCAGTATTAGTTTTGTAGAACGCGAGTTTCGCCTCTGTTCTAAGCCAACTAACATGAATTTCGCCCACAAAATAGTAAATTTAACATATGTAATTGGTACAGAACTAACACAAACATGATTCCTCACAAATTCAACCACTTAGAACAATTAAATAACAACTTTAACTAATTTAAATCCTTTAATTTCATGTTTTCATATAAAAACTCCATTTTTGACCTCCTTTACAAAAATCCACACTGTGATCACAATTCTACACTAAATTACTTTATTCAAACTACGTTCTCTTCGTTTCTTACCGAACTAACATATTTAAGACTCAATTTACAGAATAATATACAAATTAACCACAAACTTTGGTACTTTCATAAGCCATATGAAATATATATACTGTAAACAGTTTTTCTCCCTTCTTAAACATAATTAGCACACAAATTCTTGTTTAAATACAAACTCTAACATCATAACACGTATAATCACAAATTATCAGTTGTATATCAATAATTCAAAAGATGAATTCACAGAATTTGACGGTTTATGTCGTAAAACTCACATATTTACATATATATAAATATATAACATTAAGGTTATGAATAATACCTTCAATTAGCTTGAACAATCTTTGCTAAACACCAAGAATTGCTTGAAGACTCAAAATTTCTCTCAATCTCTCTCTAGTCTCTCTCAAACTCTCTATAACTTTTCTTTCTTCTCTTCTTAGGCCAATTTTCTTTTACATAAAACACAAATACAACCGACGCCTAAAACCCAAACTTGCGAAACTGCCAAATACTTATTATTATAATAATTACATAACCGTTATAAAATATTTAATATATTTTATTTGTTTTATTTATTTTATTTGTTATAATAAAAATTTAAATTTCAAAATCCAAAAGCCATAAGGCTTTGTTTGGCAAAAACTCTTTAAAATAAAGACTTAATATCTTCAAGTCTTGTTTGGTTAAAACCATTTAAAACTACTTTAATTTTATTTTAATAAACCATTTACACTATAGTTTATAATCCCATATTATAATTTTTATTTAATAATTTAGCATACCATTTTAAATTATTAAATTAAAACAATACTATAACATCTCATTTTATCTCATATTATTTATTTGGATTTTCACATACCACACATACTATATTTTAAATAAATTTTCCACTTAAACAATTATCATAAAATTATAATTTTTACTTAATAAATCCACATACCATCTTAATTATTCAATTAAAACAATAATATAACATCTCATGTTTTCTTACAACTCTCTAAATTATAAATTAAATTAAATTAGAATTTTATCTACTAAATTTAATTCATAAATATTTACTAACAATAATCACATCAATACAATATTCAATAAAATATTTATTTAATTTAATAAATATTTTATATTACAAATAATAAAATCTTAGATTGTTACATCCTTCCCTCCTTACAAAGATTCTATCCCCAGAATCACAACTCAAACAATAAAATCGTCACAGAGGGAGCTTAGTGAGAAGGCTAAGAAGGAAGCTCTTCATACTCAATTAGAGATGGAAGTAATGGATAGGATCCACTTCGAAGAGAAGTGGGAAGAAGCTAATGACAAGGCTAACGATCAAGAGGATGAGGTGAGGTGCAAGAGAATGAAGATGAACAGGATGGGCTATGCTCTACGCATGGCCATGGGAAGGTTAATTGATAGGGTAAATCATTATCTGGCACACCATAAGCCGAGATTTGGTGGTGCACATCACCCAGAGGGAGTACCAGAGCGCTGTGGAGCGTGGAATACTAGATTAAGTCTAGGCGTTAGAAGTTAGTAGTGTAGTATTTTTATTTATGTGTTGTTAAATCTATTGTTGTAATCTCAGTCTTTTGTGTAAGATGTGAGATAGTAGTAAACCCCAACTTCTGGAAAATGTTAGAGGGGTAGTAAGCTGGTGTTGTCCCCGTCTTTTGTGATAATAGGGGATATATGTTATCATTTATAGCAGTATGCTAGGGAGGATCATGCAATTGTAACAATTTGGCATGTGAATATAAATGATCTTATTTCTGAAACATGTTATAAATTTTTTATCTATTTGAGAAATGTCTAAGTAATATAATTAGATAATAAAATGGAAATTTTATGATGCAGAAACATGCCGCTTAGACGTAGAATAACTGCACCAGAAGAATCGGTTAATGATGAAAGAGGACCAAAAGATCTGATACAGAGGCTTGTAAATTTGTTAGGAGAAGCTCTTATGGGAAGAAATGAACCAGTACCACCCATTCCCCAAGTAGCTCCGGTCATAAACTTCAAGGACTTTAAGAGTGTAGGACCTCCGGAATTCGTGGGTACTACTGATCCTATCGTAGCGCAAACATGGATCAAGGAAATGGAGAAAGCCTTCGTCATTGCTCGTGTGGGTGACGACTAGAAAACCGTGTTCGCTACATATATGATGAGGGGTGAAGCACACTACTGGTGGGAAGCAAATCAACAGAGGGCTGGAGAAGGGACTATAACTTGGGAAAGGTTTAAGACTTTGTTCTTCGAGAATTACTTCCCGAAGAGCATGAAGAATAGGATGGAGGTAAAGTTTCTAGAACTGAAATAAGAGGAGATGACGGTGGCGCAGTACGTGGCCAAGTTCAATGAACTCGAACGATTTGCAACACATCAAGTCGACACCGAAGAAAGGAAAGCTCGATGCTTTGAACTCGGACTAAAACCTTGGTTGTTCAACAAGGTGTCGGTCCTCCAAATTGACTCGTTTGCCACATTATTGGAGAAGGCGATAATTGCTGAAGGAGGTAGCGAGGCATTGAGCCAATACAACAAGGAGAAGAAGAACAAGAATGCTGGGGGAGAAACTCGTGGAGGGAGTAGTAGTGGTGGAAGCCATCTGGGAAAGAGGAAATGGGATAAGCACAACAACAACAACAACAACAATACCAACAATCGAAACATCAGCCAGTCAGAAGGTTATCAAGGAGGGTGGTTTAAGAAAAGAAGTGAAGCTTACTCGAAATGTGGGAGGAACCTTCAAGGGGAGTGCTGGAAGGGACGCATCGTCTGCTACAACTACGGCCAGGAATGGCACATTTCACCTAACTGTCCAAAACTAAAAAAGATCAAGGGATATTTCGCGTGTGGCTCAACTAAGCATCAAATCAAGGATTGCCCAAAGAAGGGGAGCAGCGGAGGAAGCGGCCAATAGGGAGGGGGCAGCAAGCTGATGATCGGCGGGCCAACGCAATCGAACCGATCGACTGCTCAAACCTTTAACATGATTGTCCAAGACGCAGTGACTGCAAAGGACGTGGTGTTAGGTATTCTCCCACTCAATAATATAAATGCCTATATATTATTTGATTCGGGTGCTATCTATTCCTTTGTGTCTAAAGAATTTGCTAGACAACTAAACATACCCCATGAACGCTTAGAAAATTCGTTGAACATAGAGATTGTGAATAAGGAAGTAATTCCCGTAGAGTTTGTTTACCGAAACTATTGTGCAAACATTAGAGGTCATGAACTAAAGGTAGACTTAATTTTGATTAGACCGGGAGAGTTTGATGTGATATTAGGAATGGATTGGTTATCCAGCCACGCTGCGATAATCAATTGTCAAGAGAAGAGTGTGGACCTTCAGACTTCAAATCGGTCTAAGGTAGTGTTTTATGGTAGCTCATCACTCAAGTAATCGTGTTGCCTTACGATGATGCAGGTCAAGAAATTGTTAAAGAAATGATGTGTAGGTTATTTGGCCTATATAGTTGATACTCAAAAAAGGGAGTAGAAATGAAGAATATATCGGTAGTCACAGATTTTCAAGATGTGTTTCCAGATGATTTACCTGGCCTTCTACCAGACAGACAAATCAAATTCATAATAGACTTAGCACCAGGAACAACACCGATTTCGAAAGCCCCATATCGAATGGCGCCAGTGAAAATGAAGAAATTGATGATACAATTACAAGAGTTGCTAGATAAGGGTTACATTCGGTCAAGTGTGTCTCCTTGGGGAGCACCGGTATTGTTTGTAAAGAAAAAGGATGGATCGATGAGGCTCTATATTGACTATCGAGAGTTGAACCGAGTGACGATTAAGAATAGATATACATTGCCAAGGATATACGACCTTTTCGATCAACTGAAAGGAGCAAAATATTTTTCCAAGATAGACTTACGAACGGGTTATCATCAATTGAAAGTACGAGAGGAAGACATACCAAAGACGGCGTTTCGAACTTGTTATGGACATTACGAATTTCTAGTGATGTCATTTGGGTTAACTAATGCTCCGGCAGCATTCATGAACTTGATGAACCGAGTTTTCAAGCCATACTTAGATAAGTTCATAGTAGTGTTTATTGATGACATTTTGATTTATTCAAAAACTAGGGAAGAGCACGCCGAACACCTGAAGATGGTATTGGAAGCCTTGATAAGGGAAAAGATGTATGCTAAATTTTTGAAATGTGAATTTTGGATGGAGAAGGTTCAATTTTTAGGACACGTGATAGATCAAAATAGAATTTTCGTGGATCCTGCAAAAGTAGAGGCGGTAAGTAACTGGGAATAACCAAGGACGCCAACAGAAGTAAGAAGTTTCTTAGGATTATCCGGGTACTATCAAAGATTTATCCAAGATTTTTCTAAGATAGCAACCCTACTGACCAATCTAACGAGGAAGACAGTGAAGTTCGTGTGGACAGACAAATACGAGGTGAGTTTCTAAGAGTTGAAGAGGAGGTTGAGTAAGGCGCCTGTATTATCATTACCTAATGATACAGGAGGATTTGTGGTGTATAGTGATGCGTCGCATAGAGGACTTAGTTGTGTGCTAATGTAACATGGTAAGGTCATTGCATATGCGTCACGACAATTGAAGGGTTTTGAAAAACGATACCCTACCCATCACTTGGAGTTAGCAGCGGTAGTTTTTACTTTGAAGATTTGGAGGTATTATTTGTATGGAGAAAAATATGAGATATACACAAACCACAAGAGTCTGAAATATATCTTCACACAAAAGGAGTTGAATATGCGACAAAGAAGGTGGTTGGAATTAATCAAGGATTACGACTGCGAAATTCTTTATTACCCTAGAAAAGCAAACGTAGTAGCCGATGCTTTGAGTAGAAAAGGAAGGGAGAAGTTATTCAAATTGACAACTCAAGAGGAATTAATAAGAGAAATGAAAAAGTTGGAAATAGAGGTGGAAGAACCGAAAGAAGCGGAAGGAAAATTATTCGTGATGGAAGCTCACCCGACGTTATTGGATAGAATAAAGGAAGCACAAGAGAAAGATGAAGAATGTGAGAAGATAAGGAAGAGAATAGTAGAAATTGAGGAAGAAAAGTTTAAAATGGATAAGGACGGTATATTAAGATTTGAGGGTCGAGTATGGGTGCCAGCTGTAACCGAACTGAGAGAGGAAATCTTACACGAAGCACACAATACGACATATTTTGTTCATTCAGGAGGCACAAAGATGTACCGGGATCTTCGACACCACTTTTGGTGGCCTAATTTGAAAAGAGAAGTTGCAAAATATGTTAGTAGATGTCTTACTTGTCAAAGGGTCAAAGCAGAATATCAGAGGCCAAGTGGACTACTTCAACCGTTGGAAATACCAGAATGGAAATGGGAGCACATTACGATGGACTTCGTGGTTGGACTTTCGATTACACAGAAGGGTTATGATGCCATTTGGGTTATCGTGGACTGACTGACAAAGACTGCTCATTTTTTACCCATCAAGATCTGATTCAATTTGAACTAGTTAGCAAATTTATATGTAAAGGAAATCGTATCGCGACATGGAGTGCCAGTGTCGATTGTCTCCGATCGAGATCCGCGTTTCACGTCAAAATTCTGGAAAAGTTTGCAAGAACAAATGGAAACTCAGTTGAGATTAAGTACTTCTTATCACCCTCAAACCGACGGGCAGAGTGAACGAACCATTCAAACATTGAAGGACATGCTTAGAGCTTGCGTGATGGACTTCAGGGGCAATTGGGATGACCATTTACCATTGGTAGAACTTGCTTACAATAATAGCTATCATGCGAGTATTGGTATGCCGCCATATGAAGCTCTTTACGGGAGAAAGTGTAGAACACCATTGTGTTAGGACGAAGTTAGAGAACGACGACTTTTGGGACCAGAATTAGTTCAACAAATGGCCGACGTGGTAACAACGATAAGGGCCAGATTGGTAGCAGCTCAAGATCGCCAAAAGAAGTACGCCGATTTGCATCGTCAGAATCGAGACTTTGAAGTCGGAAGTTTTATGTTTTTGAAGGGGTCTCCTTGGAAGGGAAAGATCAGATTCGAAAAGAAAGGTAAATTGAGTCTGAGGTTATTAGGACCATTTCAAATTTTCAAACGAGTGGGCAAAGTGGCATACAAAGTTGCATTACCACCTGTTTCACATTTCGATTTTACGTCCATACAAGCCCGACTATAAACACGTGATCTCTTACGAGCCCATTCAAGTAGAGAAAATCTAACGTACTAGGAAATTCTTATTCAAATACTAGATAGAAAAGAGCAAACGTTGAGGAATAAAATTATATCTTCTATAAAAGTGATTTGGCGAAACCACGATACCGAAGAGGCCACGTGGGAATTAGAAGATAAGATGCGAAGGGATTATCCCCATTTATTTGTGTAACATTGTACAATTCCGAGGACGGAATTCTTATAAGGGGGAGGATGTAATACTCGCGAATTTTATTAAATTATAATATTGAGAATAAAGATTGTTTGCATATTTATTTAAATATAAATATATATAGTATCAGCATGAGTTATGATAATTAATAGATTAAGCATGTGATAATTAAACAATGTAGCAGAAGTAATGAGAAGCTTAGTTTAAGCTTGTGGAAATTATGCCTAGTGTGGCAATGTGGTGAAATGAGAAAATACTAATTTAATTAAAGATGAAAAGGATTAAATTAATTAGTACTATTAATAAATAAATACATAAGGTGATTGACTAATTCCTAATATTATGAACAATAGCATGTGAGGAGAAATCATATATAATAATATTTTTCATTCAATATAAGATAAGGTGTGACATTGGAATGTAAATAATTATTATATATGATAAAAGTAAGCTTAACTTATGTAATTTATTAAGTTGTGTGAAAAAGTCTTATATGACATCAAGAGGTGTGTGGGAGTAATTAAATAGGTATTTTATAACTTAAAATATTTTTTTAACACTTAAATCATTTTTATATGATTTATAAAACATTAATTCTATTTTTCCATAATTTATTTAATAAATTTATTAAATAAACTAATTATCATTAATTTTAATTTATTAATGAATTTCATCACAAAATATTAAAAGTCATTAAAAATAACTTAAAATATTTCCTAATACCATAATATAATTTTTCATAATTTTTCATAAATTAAAATTATTTTTAAATAATTTATTTAATATTATAATTAAATACATTAAATACCATTTATATTCCAAAAATATTAAATATTTATAAAATATACTCTAAATAATTAAAAACTATTTTTCGGACTTTAAAATAATTTTTCGGAATTTATTATGTATTTTTAATAATTAAAAATCATTTAATTCGATTTATTTAATTAAAATAATTATTTTTCGTAATTAAGTGTCGCTAAAGGTACCACAGGCGACAAAACTGTCGCTAATGGTGTTCTTGAGGTGTTCTTCAGCTGCCCAGAAAATGCATGTCAGAGTTCGAGGGGCTTGGTTTGACCGGTTCTAATTTCTTAGTTACTAAGTTTCTGAGCTTGTAATATGGTTAGATATGAAGTACTAATGTAATATAAGAATTACCAACTTGTTCCATGGCCACACAACATCAGATCATAGAGATATAAGTCTCCGAATATTCTGACAACGCTGTTCTTCATTTTTTGGGTTTTCTAGAAAATGAAGAACAGATGAGGGTACTAGGTTTAGATCATTGTGGTTTGAAATCTGGGCTTGTTAAGTGTATTCTAAAGGTTTACATCTGTAGACGAGACACCAGGGCACAAATATCCATCATTATATCATCATAAAATCAAAACAATCAACAGATTAGAGCTGGTCAAACCACACTAGAAATTTCGGCTCTTGAAGGCTCTGGGTTTCCCAGAAACCTTCATAAGGCAAATTAGTCAACGTATTTTGACCTTGATTATTTTTCATTCTAGTTGTGATCTAAGTGATCTAGTAGCATACATGTGTAATTAATATACTCTTCTACAACCACAACCTAACAACACGACCAAAAGATCAAACGACTGCAAGATCAGAGGCTTGCAAAAGCTTGTCAGGAATTCTGGGAAACTTCTGGGTAACCCAGAAACAGATTCTGTGAACGGTCAACGTGGTTTGACCGAGCATAACTGATGATCTAGACTAGATCTGACCCTGCTTCCAATTTCAGATCAAAGTCCTCATGTCATAGAACAGATTCAAAACATAAAATACACAAAACATCAAACACATAAAGATCTAGAGGTTCTGACATTAGGCTGTCAGGCCTTATTTTTTTTAGTTTTCCAGATTTGTCAAAACTTTAATTCCGAGCATCAAAATGATATGGATCTAGGTTTTGGCAACCCAAATCATCAAGTGACACCTTCTAACACTACTTTAAACAATCCATTACTACATCTAATATACAACACATAGATTTCAAAAATTAGGGTTCTTATACCTTTTATGCTTTGATTTTTGGTTTTTGCCTTCTGATTTTGATCTTGGCTTGATATGAAATGATCATGGCTTAATATTTTACTCTCTCTCACTCTAGATTTCGAAGTTAAAGAGAGAGAATGGTTTTGGAGAAAATGAAAATGAAAGTATGCATTTTCTCTCTCTTAATCTAATATAAATGGCATGATTCAATGTATCTAATGTTGCTAGGTGTCCTCAAATCTGATCTTGTAATTATTTAAGGCACATGGGATAAACATTAGAGTAGTGAGTCACCAAGATTGCCATATCTTTTGCTAAAGATTAAGAAAAGGGCATTTTAGTCATTTCGCACACAAATTTAATGGCAATCTAGTAAATGGTCAAACCCTTAGGGTTTAGGTTAAGGTTTAGGGTTTGGAAAACCTTGGAGTTTAGATTTTAACCCTTACATTTTTGTAATTTAATTTTTAATATTTCTAAATTTCGGTTTTCAAAATAGAAAATTAATATTTCTAAATTATAATTAGAATTTCCTAATTATATTAAAATTTACTAATCATTACTCAAGCTTGCCAATTAGGATTATTATTTCCTAATTAAAATTGCTAATTTAGCAATTAGGTTTCATAATCGTGCATTAGGGTTTATAACCCAAAAGTAGGGTTTTTTTAAAAAAAATTAAAATTAGGGTTTGCTAGTTAATTAAGCTTTTTCCTAATTAACATTATAATTAATAACGTTTAACCTTATACATAGCATTTGCATTCCCAAACATGGGTTTTAAATTTCCGAATTAGGGTTTCAGATTCCCGAAACCGAAATTAGGTACTACAAAAAAATGGGCCTTTAGCAACGATTTTTCGGGCAACGACTTTATAAGTCGTTGCTAAAAGTATATGTTTAGCAACGAAATTTGTCCTTCGTTGTAGATTGTGTCAGGCTTTCACTTTTTACAACGAAATTCATAAGTCGTTGTAAAATTTCGTTGCTAATTCATTGGCGGGAAAAAATTTCGTTAGAAATTCGTTGCAAAATTTTAGGCCACTTGATTTCCCGTCATCGTGGGCAACGAAAGTTTTTTTGTTGCTAAAAATGGGGCTTTAGCAACGATTTTTCAAGCAACAACTTTATAAGTCGTTGCTAAAAGTGTATGTTTAGCAACGAAACTTGTCCTTCGTTGCAGATTGTGTCAGGCTTTCACTTTTTGCAACGAAATTCATAAGTCATTGTAAAATGTGGAAACAAAATTCGTTAGAAATTCGTTGCAAAATTTATAACCACTTGATTTCTCCTAATCGTGGGCAACGAAATTTTTTTTTTTTTGCTATATTTCGTTGCCTAATATGGACCATATTCATTAGCAACAATTTTTATTTTCGTTGCATATCTTATACAACTTTTTGCAACGACTATTAAAATGTTGCCTTAAATTAAGATAATCCCAATAAGCATGTTTTTGTAAGACCATATTTGGTATTCGGATAATTGTGAAAAAATATTCATATTTAGTGTTTAAAAATTATATCCAAATGCGAAACATATTCAAACCTGTGACCTATCATTTTGAACTTTGGTCATTTGACCGCTGGAGCAACACAAGTTATCTGTTAATATCTTGCAAGGATTAATATTTATATCAAAACATGATATTTCCCCCATATATTCCTTTCTTCTCCTTCACTACATACCATTAATATAATCTCAAGAAGTTATATACTACAATAATAATAATAATAATAATAATAATAATAATAATAATAATAATAATAATAATAATAATAATAATAATAATAATAATAATAATAACAACAACAACAACAATAACAATAATAATAAAGTTGCACCAATGGTGTCTAAGTTTTTTTTAACTCCCATTTTTTAAATTCTCTTTTTTCTTGACTTGTATTTTTTTTTATAATCAAATATTAATTTCTCTTTATAACTTGTATAAGAGGGTGTTTGGCAATGATATATAAGTTGGTTAAACTAAGCTATAAGTCATTTGTTATTATTTAGTGTTTGACAATAACTTAAATTTTAACTTTTTTTTACTTATAAGTCATTATTAAAAAATTTTCATGCTTCATGTGCTATATTTTTTATTATTATTACTATTATTATAATTATTATTATATTAACTATTATTATTATTATTATTATTATTATTATTATTATTATTATTATTATTATTATTATTATTATTATTACTGTTATTATTAATTTTTATTATTATTATTATTAGAATAATTATTACTAATCTTATAATTATTATTATTATTATTATTATAATTATAATTATTACTATTATTATAATTTCTATTATTATTATTATTGTTGTTGTTGTTGTTGTTGTTGTTGTTATTACTATAATAATAATTATTATTATTATAATTATAATTATAATAATTATTATAATTGCTAGTATTAATTATAATTATTATTACTATTACTATTACTATTATTATTATTATTATTATTATTATTATTATTATTATTATTATTATTGTTATTATTAATCATTATTATAATTACTATTATTATTCCTATTACTATTATTATTATTAATTGTTATTATTATTATTATTATTATTATTATTATTATTATTATAATAATAGTACTAATAATATAAAAACATGGCCCGGTCCGTGGGCTTTTTAAAAAATAAAATAAAATAAAATAATGCTCTCCTTGATAATTGAACTCTAGACCTCCCACTCTCCTTAAACAAATGTTCAAACCAACTAAGTTATAAGGATTTTTTATTATAAAGTTAGTTACCCGACACTAAAATACTAAAAATACTAATTACATATTTACGTCAAATACTAAAAATACTAATTAAAAAAATACTAAAATTTAAATTATTTTGTTAATTAATCAAAAGAACAAAAATTCAAATTACATAATTAAAATACTATATTATAAAAATATTTACATCATTTACATCATAACATAACATATTATCATATTTACATATTTACATTATTTACATCATATTTATATCATAACATATTTACATCATTTAATCAAAATACTAATTAAAAAAATACTAAAATACTAAAATTTAAATTATTTTGTTAATTAATCAAAAGAACAAAAATTCAAATTACATAATTAAAATACTAAATTATAACATATTTACATCATAACATAACATATTATCATATTTACATATTTACATCATTTATATCATATTTACATCATAACATATTTACATCATTTAATCAAAATACTAAAATTCAAATACTAAAAGACT
The DNA here is from genome assembly GCA_016801055.1 of Panax notoginseng. NCBI lineage: Eukaryota > Viridiplantae > Streptophyta > Magnoliopsida > Apiales > Araliaceae > Panax > Panax notoginseng. Next base: position 89,817,785 of record CM029022.1, on the reverse strand, counting down.
AAAATTTTATCATAGTTGTATAACATATCAAAATACTAAAATTTTACCATAGTTGTATAACATATCAAAATACTAAAAGTCACTTACCCGACACTAAAATACTAATTACATATTTACATCAAATACTAAAAATACTAATTAAAAAAATATATACTAAAATACTAAAGTTTAGATGAAATATACTAAAAAAAATATACTAAAATACTAATGTTTAGATGAAATATTTAAATATTTATAAATAAATATTTGTTTATAAATTTTAAAGATAAATTTATATGAATATTTATAAAAAATATTAATATCTAAATATTTGATGAAATCCAATGATAACCGATGTACCCGTGTCATCCAATGTTGCGATCAACGGTATAGATTATGGTTGTTGAAATAGTACCCGTGACAACCGATTGCCAAACATGTTAGTTTCGGGCATCCGACCCAAATAAACTCAACCTCATCAAACCTGATTATTATATCTATGCTTCCAATGTTTCCTATTTCTAGATAGAAGTAGGATATACTTACAAGTACTCCTTCACTCCGAGAATGAAAATGATAATTGATTTTATGCGAATTTAAAAAAAAATTCAAATGATAAACTTATTCATATTTAAATTCTCCTCTAATTACTTATTTTTCTATATATGACTAATGATATTATATAAATATTTATAAATAATAAAAATATGACATTTAATACTAAGGATATTACGCATAAATTAATGTAAAAAAAAAGATTAATTAATATAAGTAAATATTTAACTTGTGATTGCATAAAATAATAAGAACTTTTATTCTTAGACGGAGAGAGTAACTTAAATCATTAACATATTTTTAAGTCCAAAAATAAAACATAAAAAGAAGAATAGTAATGGTATACGCCTAGCTATTCCTAGTTCTCCTTTTACCTTTTTTTCAAATATATTATAAAATTAAATTATAATACTATCAGTTCTAAGAAAAAACATAAAAGATGAAGAAAAATTTATTATGTTTTCTGAACTAAAACAGAATAAAATATTTAAATATGATTTATAAGTCATTCCTAATAAGTTAGTTTAACCCATATTAATGTAATATCAATTTTATTCCTATTATATTTAAATTTTTAAAAAAAAACGAATTTATAAAAAGAAGTGTAAGATACAACGTCACTTTAATTAGCGTTACAATTTTTATTTTTATTTTTTTATAGCTGAAGTCTTATATACTCCTTCATTTCTAACGTCGATCACAGAGAATAGATATAAAAAATATTGATGTTTGTAAACAAGTACAAAAGATCAAAGAAATTAAAAAAAAAAAAGATTTCAACATCAATTAAAGTGATTTTACATCTTAATCTTCTTTTTTACAAATTTTCTTTATAAAAAAATTACAATGCCGGTTAGTTTAGCATTGGATCACATTTTTATTTTTTTCAAATTTTTTAAAAAAAATAAAATCGTTTTAAAAAAAATTAAGATAATTTTTTTTAAATTCGTTTTTTTTAAAAATATTTTTTAAAATGGCATTAATTGCCTTTCTAATTTTTTATTTTTGTTATGTTAGTTTTTGAGCGGGAATAAAACTCTAAATTTTTTTTTATCAATCCTTACCAGTTTGTACTTCTTTTTCTTAAAAGTCTTCATCTCCCACTCATCTTAGACCAAATTCTAAACTAATCAAATATCAATCTTTCTAAAACCCTTTTGTATTCTGTTATTTTATTTTCCTTATTCTAAATTTTTTCTATTTTCTATTTTCTATTTTCTATTTTCTATTTTCTCCTTAACAGATCATTTTTTTAAAACCCATTCATCTCCTATCCTCTTCTGCCACAAACCTAGGTTTACTTCCATTTTTTGCCGCCATCCTTGCTTTGGTAACTATATGGCGAAAACTAGAGGCGGTTACACCTTTAAAATCGGGCGACAACCGGTGAGACATGAGGAACTGGAAGTAATCGCAGAACCAAGGGAGAAGCGACGCCTCAATCGGAATCTTCAAAAGATTGTTGCAGATTTGGGCACCTTATCTAAGTAGATAAAACGAAGATCTTCAAAGGGTAAACAACCCATCTCTGTGAGTATACCCGATTCCCCTCCTATTCCTCGTGTTTTTGGGACTGCTCTATCTTTTCGATCCCAAAAGTTTGCTACCCGTTTCCGAAATTTGATGTTCAACAAAATTATTGTGTTAGGAAAACCCGTTGACACGGTTTTATTTGATAAAATTGGGGTTTCATCCATGTTTGCAAAAGTAAGTTTATCTTCTATATTATCTTCCCCAAAATCTGTATATCCATTGCTTATTAAACAATTTTTTTGGAAATATAACTGTTAAATCTGATAGCATAGATACCTGTGTTCAAAACAAGACAATATCATTTGACTATGCTATTTTGGATTCAATTCTTAATATTCCTAGCACTGGGTTCTGTCCTTTCATTCCTATGGGACTAATAGAATTTGAAAACTTATCTATTCTTGACGAAAAATTATCAATCTGCTGAAAATAACTCCGTTGAACAGTGTTCTTCACAAAGTCAATATGAAAACTAAATAACATAAGCAAATATTTTATAATTCCTATATACCCTCTATGTTACTAACACAATAAAATATGTGGAAAATAGTAATCTAATTGAAAACTTAAGTTTACTTTCCTTTTCCTTTATAAACTCAGTAACAATATTAAAGAAAACTTACTAGTTTTTTTATTCTTTTCTTTGATATTCTAATTTAAATTTTCTTTCTTTTATTTTTCAGTCCAAAACTTAGAAACATTGTGTAAATGACCTCAAACATAGATGTCTGGATTGATTTTGTAGACAAACATGCGCGTAAGGGAGAAAATCTTGGTACTGCTAGACTCTTGGCAAGAAGCATTTGGCGGAGCTGGAGGAAAACATCCTCAATATTACTGGGCTTATGAAGAGTTGAGAGCAAGTGTATGTTAGTGAAATTCAGTGGTTTATGCATAATTAAAACTAGTTTCATTCTGTGGTAGCAATTGATTGTGTTGTTATTTTTTGTGGTTTAAGCTTGAGCTTTTGAATCTAAAGAATAAAATAAGTTGTGATTAAACATGAGTATTAACATTTTACATTGATGAGCTATTAGATAATTTTTACGTGACAGTGGCTGCACTCTAAAAATCCTCCTACAAATATGATTTCATGATCCATGCTTCAGTGACAAATATACCCTAAAGCAGAAAACTTGCATATTTGTTTTAGAAAAAAAAAAAAGATTATACAGCTTTATTTACAGATGTCTAATACCTTTTGCGAGGTCTTTTTATGTGTTATTCCTTCTATATGTTATTCCAAGTTTAAAAGTTGTATACTTGCAGAGTATGTGGTGGCTGCAACCGGGACATTGGCTATGGCAACTATTTGGGATGTATGGGGACATTTTTCCATCCGGAATGCTTTTGTTGTCGTGCATGTGGCTCCCCAATCACCGAGCATGAGGTAGTTTCTTCTTCTTGTGTCTTTTTTATTATATTTCCCCCCTTCCCCAGTTCAAAACACCTACATCACACCCCTTAAAAATGGAGATTTTGATTGTTTATGTGAGGGGTGTGTGTGTGTGTGCGCCTGCATCCATGCATGTGTTTTCCCTATTTTGTTAATGCAGTTATGTTAAAATAGGTAACGTTGTTCGATCTTTTTGATGTCTCTTATTGGTTTTTTATGTTGATTCAAGTTTTCCTTGTCAGGGAAGGATGCATATCACAAGTCCTGCTTCAAAGAGTTGACCCATCCCAAATGTGAAGTTTGCCACCAATTTGTAATGACAAAGTGATTTTATAACTAAACTTTTTTAAGGAACTGCTGTTGGGGAATCTTGATATCAAAATGGACTTAGAACTTCTTCAAATTGATTCATTTGGCACAGATGACATCTAAATAATTTTGTTAGTAGGAAAATTAGGATAACTGTGTGCTATGTAAATTTTTTGTCAGCAAGTGGAGTGCTGCTTACTCTTTCTGATATATTAGTATGACTATGAAAGGAATAATTTCATTTTCTTCTACTTATAAAAATAGTTCTAGTTGGTAAGGCGGGAAATGAATTATCAAATAAATTTAGATGGGACCATAAATAATCGAGATCTCATATTGATTTTAACGTGAAATGGTAGTGATTGAGGTCTTTCTTGTACTTATGTCCTACTATTTTTTTTTAATTTTCTTTTTGTAGATCCCAACAAATGGAGCTGGTCTGATTGAGTATATGTGCCACCCATTTTGGTCCCAGAAATATTGTCCTTCACATGAGCATGACAACACAACTCGCTGCTGTAGTTGTGAACGTTTAGAGTTATAAATTTGACTCTAAAATCCGATATTTATAGCTTTGGTGTGGTTCTGTTGGAGCTGATTACAAAGCGCAGGGCAATTGACAACACTAAGAAGCCTGGAGAGCAGAACTTGGTTGTTTGGGTGGGTTATTCGTGATTATTATCTTACATTTTTGATTACTAGATCTTCATTTGAAAAATATTGACTGCAATAATAGGGACTCCAAAAGAAATATCTTCTTGAATTAAATTTTCTATATTCTAAGCAGCAGGTTCCCTCTTTCACCTCTTCTTACCCGTTAATTTTCTAAAAGGCATCTGCTATGATCTTATTAATGTTTTGAGAATTTAGTTATACTAAAAGTCCACCAAGTATGTCTTCTCTTGATTGCTAAATTAAATTATGCCAAGTTTAGCCTTATCTTTTTTTTATATTTTATTTTATTTAATGCTAGCTAAATAAATTTAGTAAGTAGAAGTTGTCCTGGCTTGCTATTTTGGGAGTAGAAAATGTCCTATTAAGCGAGTATACATCTTGAAGTAATAATATTTTAGATTTTGAAGTCCCATCCTTGCCGTGACTGCCATCAGTTTCTAGAAGGATAAAAAATCATTTTTTCTGAATAAATATAAAACAGTGGGGACATCCTCTGCAACTCTGTACAATTTTTTGTAAAGAAACCCCAACCTAGCACAGTTAGAATTACATTTCAGTTTGTAAGTCTAATTCAAATGTTTAGAAATTTAAATTTGCTGAACAGTACATTTTTCAAATTATGAGTAATTAGAGAAATATAGACTTCAAGAAATTCGAATAGCATAAAATTCTTCTTTGTCCAGTTGATCCACATGGTTTTTATGGTTACAGTTATACTTATTGATTCTTGCTTGTGCTTAACATTCAGTTTCTAATATCATATAGTCGCACTGAAGGATCTTTTTCTATTTGGATTTGTAGCAAAAGATATTGTGATTGCCTATTTATCTTTTTCTGCTTATGAGCAATACGGTGTACATTAGTACCACGTAGCAACTCTATTATTTTTGTGTATTGATTTTGGCATTAAGTACCTCTGGTGACCTATTTGCTTCATTTTTTCGACTTATTATTTTTAAATATGTACAGGAAGACTGTTTTTACGACCTGCCTTACAATACTGGGTATCAAATTTTTGTGCTATGTTTACGGAAGACAATGGACGAAATTATGAAGTGTACTCTCTATATATGTAGATATATATTTTGATTGAAGAATTGTGGAAGCTTTAGATGGTTAATTGTACAGATACTGAATGATTATGTAGTGGATGATTTTATTAAGTTAATAATATTTTAATTTTTTATATTTTTGCCATTATTTGCTATGGGAACATTGAGCCAGTTAGGTACACAAAAAGAATGTCAAATTTTGATTTGGCAACAATATAATTCGTTACTAAAGTATTAAATAAGTTTTAATATAGCAACATATTTTTATACATTTAGCAATAAATTTTCGTTGCTAATGACATTAAAAATATAATATTTTGCAACGAAAAATTAACCTAATAACAACGGAGAGGATATTGCTGTTAATACTAAAATAAAAGGCAATATTTTTTATCGTTGCAAATCATATTAACTTTCGTTGCACATATAAAGAAACGCCAACATATAATGTTGTTGCTAATCGACGACTTTCGTTGCTATTGAAAAATAACTAGCAACAAACATTTTCGTTGCTGATTCAGCATAATGTCGTTGCCAAATAATATAATCAACAACAAAAATCGTTGCTAAAAAGTTTACATTCCACAACGAAAGCAAGCTTAGGCAACAAATTTCATAATTTACTGCAACGAAAAATTTCGTTGCAAAATAGTGTCAATTGCAAAGAAAATGCATGGTCGTTGCAAAAAAAAGAGTTCATTTCGTTGCCAATTAGCAAGCTTTTGCAACGAAATGGGGTTTTTAGCAACGTAATTTTAATTATTCTGCAACAATATATTTTGTTGCTAAATGATCGATGTGTCTGTACGAAAGTCAAATTTTGTTGCAAAAAATATTACTTTTGGCAACGAAAAAAATACGTTCGTTACGGAACAATTAGCAACGCTCATTGCGCAACGAAAGATGCAACGACAGTAAAGTCGTTGCCAAAAACCTTTAGCAACGAAATTTGGCACCTTTAGCAACGAAAATCGGTTGTTGCTGAAGCCCCATTTTTTTGTAGTGAGAGTTTCAAAACCGGTTTCTAAGGTTTCTTATCAGACGTTAGGGTTTTCTAACTGAACGTTGACGTTCTTAATATATACTTGGGGTTTGTTACAGATATCGTTTATCTGGTCAACCCTTGACCCTTAACCACATTCTGAATACATAAATGACCATATACACAGAACATAAACACGTATTCCCTTAATCCTGAATAATTCAATTAAATCCTTCACAAAATTTTGAAATCCTCAAAATTCCTTCTCAAAAATGTCAAACGCATACACTTATCTTCTGTCTAGGTTCTAATTTTGAACCTTAAATCAATTAATTAAAATTTTAAAAAAAAATTCTAAATTCTCGGGTTGTCACATTCACCCCTTCTTCTAAAAAATTTCGTCCCCGAAATTTACCTTACACCTTACACCATACACCATACTGCTTACACCATTTAAACACATTATCACATGCTACCCAATACACCACTCACAAGAGTAAATTTTTTTTCAAGTTTTGCTGAAGAGTCATATAGACTATTTGTCTGTCATTTTCGCAAAGGTTATATGAAAATTCATCCACAAACCGACATAACTTACGAACACAAAGGGTGATTAGCCCGGTAAGCCCTGTACTGGCCAAGTACTACTGGTCGAAACAATTTGTTCATCTTATCCGCCTTAGGCGCACAAAATTTCTTACCTCAGTCTTATTGGATTCCGTACCAAAACAATTTGGCTCAAGAAATTTCTTTCAATGAACACTTAGAGTTTATATAAACTTTTGTCTAGCTGAATCGAATAGCGTGGACTCATATCAATAATTCAATTCAATCGAATTATTTAGGTGTAACCAAATCCCGTTGGCAAATTAAAATTTTGAAAACATTTTCGAGAATGACGTCATGATGCCGTACTGTATTAACAGTCCGTTTGAGGATGCCGTCATTGTATGACTTTGTCATAACACATCATACAATAGTGGAATAACGATTTTAGATCAAATTCAACACTAAGTATTCCTGCATTTATAACTCCATCAACTTTTTATCATCTCTGCACCAGGTTACATGGTACATGAGTGATAAATAAAATATATTTTGATATTTCAAATCATTTGTGTCTAGCTGAAATAAGTAGCATAGACTATACTTTAAACCGTTTCAAAAATAATTACGAGTCTACATATATTTTTTTTACAAGCACATAGTGCGTATTTAGCTTGATGTCAAAATTTTGAAGTCTAGCATAGCCAGGAGTTTTGGAAAACTTATGTCTCCTCTAATGATCATTTGCTTAACAATCTATCTGTTCCTATTATCCTCAATACTCCATCTACACACAACTATACCCAGTTCATCAAACCACACTTATGAGTTCATTTACTTGCCACAATCATATGAGTTTAAGAACTTGTCCTAGTCAGACCTTTGGCGTCCATTCGTTGAGGGGTTCATAAACATTTCATATAACTATGAATCAAGAATGTCACATAAGTATGAGTTTTAAGAACTCGTACTTAACCTTATATTCTCTATCTATAACCTATCTATCTGTTATACACATGAGAAAGGAATCACCCTCTTAACCTGCATATAGCAAATAGCGCGACACAAATATTTCAATGATTATCAATGCCAGAAACTAAGTAGTTTTTACACCAAGTACAATTCCCTGCCCATACAAGGAATCATACAACTCAGCTGCCGACATGAATCCTCAATTGAATCCCCACCTAACACTAACACCCTTCTCAATACGAATTTTCATTTTATCCGTATTCTCAATCCTTTCCTGAATCTGTACCAATTCGTAGTACAACTGACACCCAGTAATCTTGCTGTAAATTGTTCAATCATTCGCTTGATCCTTCTCTATACTAAAACCTTATCCGATCACGAGGTGATCTCATCGTATATATTACGATTTATTTCTACACTATGATTGTTTTATTTTACGATTTCCTATCACTGTACTTCTAGTCTTTTAGACTCGATCTATTCATCACTAATGTTTAACTTTATTATCAGAGTTAGGGAACTCTGTATCTTTTAATTTGCCGAGATTCGTCTTTGAATCTTACCGACCCATTAACTCTATTTGAGTTAGTACTTATCCTAATCACTGCGGTTATTGGTCTCAGGTATTCCTACCTAAGCTTCATAACCAACAGCTCTGATACCAACTGTGAAATCCCCGAATTTGGGTCCCAAATCACCGCGGATTCGGTACAATCATTCTATCACTATTTGCGGAAGATATAAATATAAATTGTTTATACATTAAACTTACATACTCTTCCCCAAGGTCGAGTAACCTTAACTTAATACACAATACATACTTATTTAACACATAACATTATTATCAAATTACACTATTACAAAACTAATCGCGCACGTTAACTTTAATCTGGATCTGTCTTGGACCTTTTCTTGTATCCAACGCATTCGTCTTAATCTGCAATGTTTTATCATGATATAACAAGGGTGAGCATAAAAGTTGCCCAGCAAGTTTAAATTCAATAATATAACGATATATCATTATTGAAAGAGTCTGAATAATAAGCTGGCTATAATTCAACAATATAATTGTGAACTAGCAGGAACAAACTTTATGACTGAACAAGTATTATACATGAACAAATATATCTGAACCAACTGATAATGAAGGTGATCAGCCTTTCATACCTGACTTATACATGCAATATGTACATAATACAATTCATGGCAACCAGCAATGATTAACCATAAGCTTATCTGAATGAAACAACTCTTAGTAGAGTTAAGTAAAAACAAACTTGCCTGAACCGTTGATTACCGCTACGCAATTTATATCGCTTTATCCGAAGACCTAATATTAGTAATATAGATCTCTAATATTAGAATAATATCATCATAGTATAATATTACTATAAGATATATATATATATATATATATATATATATATATATATATATATATATATATATATATATATATATATATATAAACATAGAATAACCTAAACACATAACACATATCCCTATCAGTTTATAACACACATAAGCCTCAGTATCAAGTCAAACTATTGCAGTCTATCTTGATTCTGACAAAATTTTAACGTCCCGACGGTCTAGTTGGACAATTTTTATCGAGTCTAAGTTCAATTAAACTCTGCCTAACACTTAACAATTATCTAAGATAATTTTAATATCAGTCAAAATATTTTTCTAAGTCTCATAATAATTTTCACATAATTATTATCATTTATCTTGATTTTTCAATCATTAAAATCGTATTTAAATGAATTAAATACCACAATATTCTATTATTATTAATATTTATTTATAATCAAATATTAATGAAATTCATGTCATAATATTATAATATATTTATAATATATCAAAGTATTTTTAATACTTTAAAATCATATTTATATGACTTAAATTTATTATCCAATAATTGCTATTAATATTAAAATATTAATATTTTCATGACAAAATATCAAAAGTTATATTTTATAACTTAAAATATTATTCTAACACTTAAATCATTTTTATATGATTTATAAAACATTAATTCTATTTTTCCATAATTTATTTAATAAATTTATTAAATAAACTAATTATCATTAATTTTAATTTATTAATAAATTTCATCACAAAATATTAAAATTCATTAAAAATAACTTAAAATATTTCCTAATACCATAATATAATTTTTCATGATTTTTCATGAATTAAAATTATTTTTAAATAATTTATTTAATATTATAATTAAATACCATTTATATTCCAAAAATATTAAATATTTATGAAATATAATCTAAATAATTAAAAACTATTTTTCGGACTTTAAAATAATTTTTCGGAATTTATTATGTATTTTTAATAATCAAAAATCATTTAATTCGATTTATTTAATTAAAATAATTATTTTTCAAAATTATGTGTCGCTAAACGTACCATAGGCGACAAAACTGTCACTAATGGTGTTCTTGAGGTGTTCTTCAGCTGCCCAAAAAATGCATGTCAGAGTTCGAGGGGCTTGGTTTGACCGGTTCTAATTTCTTAGTTACTAAGTTTCTGAGCTTGTAATATGGTTAGATATGAAGTACTAATGTAATACAAGAATTACCAACTTGTTCCATGGCCATACAACATCAGATCATAGAGATATAAGTCTCCGAATATTCTGACAACGCTGTTCTTCATTTTCTGGGTTTTTCAGAAAATGAAGAACAGCTGAGGGTACTAGGTTTAGATCATTGTGGTTTGAAATCTGGGCTTGTTAAGTGTATTCTAAATGTTTACATCTGTAGACGAGACACCAGGGTACAAATATCCATCATTATATCATCATAAAAACAAAATAATCAACAGATTAGAGCTGGTCAAACCACACTAGAAATTTCGGCTCTTGAAGGTTCTAGGTTTCCCAGAAACCTTCTTAAGGCGAATTGGTCAACGTATTTTGACCTTGATTATTTTTCATTCTAGTTGTTGTAAAACCCCAACTTTTATAAATAAAGATGAATTTTCTATAAATGTCATTTTTGAATATTATGGAGTTAATTTGATATAATGTTATAGTTGTGGGTAATATTTATAAATTTTATAAAGTACGCAAGTTGTTATATAATATTCGATTGGTCGGGGAATATTCGTTTTAACAGGGAATATTCGTACAACGGCACAATCATTGGTGGACCCCACAACGAAATTATTGTCGGATTGAGAAAACGACAAAAATATTTTATTAAAAATAACGGCGGAAATTTTACCATTGTTACTGTTGAACTACTCGGTAGTAGAAGTACAGTAATACGTGTGGTTGCATAGTAGCACACGGTATTGATTATTACTGCTTATGTGAGAAGTCACTCAGTTTGATTCAATTATTGTCAGTTAATAATATGAATTATTTAGCGATAATGACGTTTTGTTTTATTCGTAATAAAACATAAACATCTTTTTATATAAAACAGAATACTTTATTAAAGTTATTCTATAAATAGAATATATTATATTTTATTTAAAAGATTTTTCTTTAAATATGGACCGTTAGATTAAAGTAATCAATCTGAACCGTTCATGGATTAGTTACTATGCATTCTATTTTTCTATAAATAGCAGCTCATTCCTTCATTATTTCTTACGAATTCACTGAACTCTAGAGAGAGAAACTATAGAGAGAAACTATAGAGAGAGAGAAGAAGAGTATTCTGCTACTTAACTACTTCCTTATTTCAGCTCGTCTTTAAAACGGTAAGGGGTGTTATTCTTTCTTATTCATGAAGAGAACTGTTGTTATTCCATTTCTTATTATTCTGTTGGAATAACCTGTATACGCGGATCTACCCTATACTTGGTGACATTCTTCTATTATTCTGTTGGAACATCCTGTCTGTGTGTTTTACACCGGACCTGGTTTCGTTTTTATTATTATTCTGTTGGAACATCCTGTCTGTGTGTTTTACACCGGACCTGGTTCCGTTTTTATTATTATTCTGTTGGAACATCCAGTCTGTGTGTTTTACACCGGACCTGGTTCCATTATTTATTATTCTGTCGGAATATCCTGTCTGTGTGTTTTACACCGGACCTGGTTCCATTATTTATTATTCTGTCGGAATATCATGTCTGTGCGTTTACGCTGGACCTGGTTCTATTATTTATTATTCTGTTGGAATAACCTGTTTGTGCGGTTTATCGCATGCATGGTGATTTCTTTTGTTATTCCATTCTTTATTGTACTCAATTGGTTAAGTTTTGACTTCTATACTCCATGAAATTTGTGGAATATCCTTGATAATTGCGTTTCATCCAGTATCTTTTCATGAAAATATTCTTCTAAGTATTCTTGAATTTTACTCCACAATGCAGTATCATGTTGACAATTTGGACGTTGTTAATTCTTGGATAAATTAATTCTTGAACTTGTTTTATTGAATTCTTATATCATTGTCATCATCCTCATGTTTATAAAATGTTGAAAGTCATCCGTGGCCTGTAGTGCATAGATGGACTTGGTATGATTATGACCAAGGATTATTCGGTATAATCATGACCGTAATGTTACAAATGATGTGGTAAAAGTCCTCATTGGCCTGTAGTGCATTGATGGACAGTTGTTGGCATGATCATGACCATTAATGAATATACGAATATCCTTGGCCGTCGTGCAGGGGTGATTCGATGATGTGAATTATTTTATTAAGCTGAGTCTCAGCGATCACAGTGTTGGAAAATCTTTTAAATCATAAAAGATAGTAGAGTTTATTTTCTACTTGACTCTTTTAATGGATTGCTTGTTCCGCTGCAGTTAAACTTGATGTCTATTATATTTTATCAGTTTAACATTGTTGAAGGCTAATGATAATTTATTCTGCATTATCTTAGTCATGATATTTCTTACTGGGCTAGTTGAGCTCACCCTTTCTTTCACTGTTCTCTTCAGGAAATGAGAACGTAGCTGGGGCAAGTCGGGGAACAGAGTGATGGTCCGAATGATAGTATTAGTTAGTAGTCCTCACTATTCTATGTAATGGTGTGTTAATAAATGTAATGAGGACTCCTTTTGAGTATGAATACTCTCTAGAAGATAATATTTGTATTCAAACTCACAGTTTATGTTTTGTCGTATTGTACACGACAGTTGTATTAGTAAGTTGTATTTGTATTTTGTACTATGTATCTGACGACCCAAGATGGGTGATGTATACCTAATTTTGGGGGCGTCACAGTTGTGATCTAAGTGATCTAGTAGCATACATGTATAATTAATATACTCTTCTACAACCACAACCTAACAACACGACCAAAAGATCAAACGACTGCAAGATCAGAGGCTTACAAAAGCTTGTCAGGAATTCTGGAAAACTTCTGGATAACCCAGAAACAGATTTCGTGAACGGTCAACGTGGTTTGACCGAGCATAACTGATGATCTAGACTAGATCTGACCCTGCTTCCAGTTTCAGATCAAAGTTCTCATGTCATAAAATAGATTCAAACATAAAATACACAAAACATCAAACACATAAAGATCTAGAGGTTCTGACATTAGGCTGTCAGGCCTTATTTTTTTTAGTTTTCCAGATTTGTCAAAACCTTAATTCCGAGCATCAAAATGATATGGATCTAGGTTTTGGAAACCCAGATCATCAAGTGACACCTTCTAACACTACTTTAAACAATCCATTACTACATCTAACATACAACACATAGATTTCAAAAATTAGGGTTCTTATACCTTTTATGCTTTGATTTTTGATTTCTGCCTTCTGATTTTGATCTTGGCTTGATATGAAATGATCATGGCTTAATATTTTACTCTCTCTCACTCTAGATTTCGAAGTTAAAGAGAGAGAATGGTTTTGGAGAAAATGAAAATGAAAGTATGCATTTTCTCTCTCTTAATCTAATATAAATGGCATGATTCAATGTATCTAATGTTGCTAGGTGTCCTCAAATCTGATCTTGTAATTATTTAATGCACATGGGATAAACATTAGAGTAGTGAGTCACCAAGATTGCCATATCTTTTGCTTAAGATTAAGAAAAGGGCATTTTAGTCATTTCACACACAAATTTAATGGCAATCTAGTAAATGGTCAAACCCTTAGGGTTTAGGTTAAGGTTTAGGGTTTGGAAAACCTTGGGTTTAGGTTTTAACCCTTACATTTTTGTAATTTAATTTTTAATATTTCTAAATTTCGGTTTTCAAAATAGAAAATTAATATTTCTAAATTATAATTAGAATTTTCTAATTATATTAAAATTTAGTAATCATTACTCAAGCTTGTCAATTAGGATTATTATTTCCTAATTAAAATTGTTAATTTAGTAATTAGGTTTCATAATGGTGCATTAGGGTTTATAACCCAAAATTAGGGTTTTTTTAAAAAAATTGAAATTAGGGTTTGCTAATTAATTAAGCTTTTCCCTAATTAACATTATAATTAATAACGTTTAACCTTATACATAGCATTTGCATTCCCAAACTAGGGTTTTAAATTTCCGAATTAGGGTTTTAAATTCCCGGAACCAAAATTAGGGTTTCAAAACCGGTTTCTAAGGTTTTTTATTAGACATTAGGGTTTTCTAACTGAACGTTGACGTTCTTAATTTATACTTGGGGTTTGTTACAGATATCGTTTATCTGGTCAACCCTTGATCCTTAACCACATTTTGAATACATAAATGACCATATACACAGAACATAAACACGTATTCCCTTAATCCTGAATAATTCACTTAAATCCTTCACAAAATTTTGAAATCCTCAAAATTCCTTCTCAAAAATGTCAAACACATACACTTATTTTCTGTCTAGGTTCTAATTTTGAACCTTAAATCAATTAATTAAAATTTTAAAAAAAAATTCCAAATTCTCGAGTTGTCACAGCGGGGGGGGGGGGAGATGATTAGCAGTAGCTATTCCCGCCCCAAAGGGGGGTCCTATAATGTAAATGCCCACCTCGGCAGGGGTGCTGCAGTGACTGATTTTTGTTGTTATTTTTTTTGGATTGTTTTGATGCAAGAAGCCTTAACTTAACTTAACTTCAAGAACATACATAATCCTTAAACATGTGTCAATGCATGTTGCAAGATGCTTTAGTAGGTTTGGAGTTTGAATTATAACCTTTTAAAAGAGAAGATTAAGAGACGAAAATAATGTTTGTAAAACCTTACGCCTTTTTGGAATCTAACCTTTTGAGCATGTATTCGCAACTTACTTAGTTTTGTAAATACATATGAAATGTGAATTCAACGTACTTTGCATGCTTAGTTATTTGTCATGAAACTTTAAGATTTGAAAACTAATTGAGTTGTAAACTCGTAACTTGTATTGTGAACTTTTGAACGACTACGATAGGATGCTTTATGCCTCTAAAGATAATCAACATGTTCACACATCTAGTTATACAACCAAATCGAATACATGTAAGTATGCGTAGAAAGAGGTTGTTTGGCGATGTTATGTGGTTTAATGAATACTATAGTTAGTAGTTGATACAATGAGCTCTTTTAACTTGTAAAATGGAAATGTATGAGTAACTTTAACAAGGGGCCAAACCTAGCCTAAAGTTTCTTTAAAATGTGAAGCAACTTAAGCTAGAATACGTGAAGTAAGTAATATTTTATGAATACAAGTAAAAGATGAGCATATGGTACTAAAAGATTTTTAAAAGTAAGAACAATGTGAATTATACATCTATGAGTTTGACTATGTATAAACTACATGAGTTTAAATATGTGTGATAAATGTATGTGGATATGTACGTCAAGGTGTGTGACTAATGAATACCTATACATACATAAATAGGATAACATAGTTCATTGAGGTGATTTTACGCTATAAGTGGTAATCAACGCTAAAGGCAAGTCTCCTAACTCACACAACTTTGGATTTTGTGCGAGTTCTCTAACTTCGTTTGATTCTCATATTGAATGCAAGTTTTATAAATTCTTTACATTGTATATTGTATAACCCGAATTGTTGTCATACTTATATCGAGCAAATATCTATTACTATTCAAAAATCATTTGTATGCCTTAACATTGTTACAAGCATTGGACTTATCGTTCATAAATGCATTATAAAAGTGGTCTAAGCCTTTGATTCGGCTAGACTATAATCATGTGTTAAGAAAGCTATCCAAACCAATTGACTTTGTGCGGACTCTTGTAAATCTACTGAGATGAACAACCCTCTTAAAAAGGGGAAATTTTATATTGTCGTGGAACCGACGTGCGCACATGAGTATGATTAAATGTTATGCATAACGTATGGTACTTTAGACTAATCACCTGTTGTACTTGTTTATATTAGGTTTACAGTATAATACTGTTAATTCTAGTAAGAGTTCTTAATCCTTAGTGACTGCTCAGTGTTCATTCTTAATAAACCTTGAAATATTGTTAATATCCTTCAGTCTATAGCGACACTTATTGAACACTCTTGATTTTTCTTGATATCCTTGAACTATCAACTACTGTTATACCTTGGAAGATTCAAACGTTATAACTGCTTATTCTTATTGCTGAATTACTTGCTGGGCAAATTTGTTGCTCATTCTTGCTTCCTTAAAAACATTACAGTTAAGGCAGAGCAAGGCGGTACATCGGGAAAGGACAAAGGAAAGGGCAAGGCTACAAAATTGCTTAGTCCTTTAAGTGTAGAAGTATTATTATTATTGTTATGCTTAATATGATATATTAAGGATGATTAAAATATATTCAAGTTTAATCACTAGATTGTTGTAGTAATGGTTACGGTACTTTGGGACGCGAATATTTATATTATATCAATGTAAATTATTCTATTATTTTCGTTGTTGATAATTTTAGTTTGACATTAGAATTAGTGCGTGACAAACTAAATTCGAGATATGAGTGTATGGATTTGGGGGCTTTACTAAACATGTTATAATTAGAGTATTTCCATCAAGGGATGTTTTGAGTTCTCTGTAAAATAGCTATTGTACGATCAATGCATGAATTGATGATTTATGTGTATATACACGATAATATATAATCATAACACGTTTTCTACCGTCTATGTATGTTTTTAAACCATCAATTTCATATAAATATGCCGTAATTGGAGTTTTATAGTTTTACAGAGAAAAATATATGAATATGGCTTATAAGTACAAAAAAATTATGTTTAAATTGCATATTAATCGGTAAATTGATAAATGATTTCGTTTATACATGTAAAAACAAAAAATGAAACTTAAACGAACTGATTTGGTCGAAAAATGAGTTCGCAGTAGTTGATTTCGTTAATAATGTTAAAAATAGAGTTTTTCATAAGAGCAGTGAAATTATGTGATTTGATTCAAGTGTATGAATTAAGTTGTTAAAATCATGCTAGAAAGGTTGGGTCATGATCATATATGAAATATAGTATCTAGGTGTGCTTAATTTAATGTATGAACAAGGAAATTGGAAGTTTTTTCCATGTTCTGTGTTTTTTTGTGAACTTTAGATTCTAGAACTAGTGTGTCGCGTTGCAGCACCAGATCCAGGCTTAAGATCCGAGCTGCAGCGCCAATAGTCCGCGCTGCAGTGCCAGATGCAGTTCAAATGGTGGAGCTGCAGCGCCACTCTGCAGTTTTGCCCAGAAATGAGATTTTTAATTGTTCAAGTTTAGGAAATATAATTGTAACCTAATCTAATGAACATAAAAATGTGTTAGACATATAATGTGATGTTAAAATAGATTCTTAACATGTCAATAAGGTATTTACATGTTTAATTGATTTGCCGAATGCGTATTTAGCTCGTCGTTCGTGAAGTCTAATAATGTGTAAGAATTATGTAATGATCAGAGTTTAGTGAGAAGATAATGAACTTGTGATGCTAGTTACGTTATAATTAACTAGTATTGTGAATGTAAATGGTATGTAGGAATAAATTGAGAAACGTGAATAGTTAACGTGTAATCTATGCAAGAGACAAGTTTTTAAACCTTACCTCTTTACATTGAGCAAGTTTCTAAACCTTACCTTTTTACATTGAGCAAGTTTCTAACCCTAAACTTTATTTGAGCAAGTTCTAGACTTATAATCTATGTCGAGCAAGTTCTTGTCATTTATTGATCAAGTTCAAGATTTCATATTAAATGTTATCATTCTTTTAAAGCATGATTCTTGTTATACAATACTTATTCCATTGTATACCTCTTGAGTTTATTATTCAAACTGAATATCATTTATTGTTGAACCTTGTAAGACTAGCGAACCCTTATTGATTCGACTAGTCCATAATTGATGGACGTTCTAAATTTCAGAACCCTTATTGAGATTATCCAAACCAAACTTCCTTTAGTGCGGACTCTAATGTCAAACTGAGATGAACAATCCTGTTATAGGGGATTAATTATGCTTTAGTGTTAAGATATTGTGCACAGTATGGTACTAAGGGCTGATCCCCCTAAGTACGAGAAGAAGAGTCCATAGTCTTATGACTTTTAAAGGTTTCAAGTATAAACATTTGACAACCTAGGACATAGTTCAAGGTCTTATGACCCTCAGAAGTTCTTTTGATTCCTGTTATTCATTCTTGATTCAAAAGCCGAGTTTTTTTTATTTCAGAAGTCTTTAATTCACTCGCATGTTATTATATTGTTGTTATATTATTATACTTATGGGCAATCGTGCTCACTCTTGCGTAATAATAACATTATAGTTAAGAAGAAAAGGTCCGACGAGCCTTCTACTTGCAAAGGCAAGGGCAAAGTTAACAAGTGATGAAGACTTGTTGTTTATTTGATGTATTTATGTTTCAGACTTATGTTAAAGTTGTGTAAGACTTATTATTTGTTTATGTATCCGCATTTGAGATTTAAGGTTAGTATGACCTGGGGTTGATGTATTTACATTCAGATGTTGTAACTCTGTAAGGAGAGGATTTATTTGTATCTATTTATGATTTTCATTTATTATGGGTAGATAGACATATGATGTTTGTACAGTGAACACCAAATCTTGTGAGAATTGGAGTACCCAGATTTGGGGGTATCACAGGTTGGTATCAGAGATGTAGGTTATTAACCTTAAGTGGGGGAACAACCTTAGGTAGTAGCTTTATAGGAGATCGAGAACATAGTGGTGATAAGCTCTTATCGAGTTCTAAGAAATGAATTCCTTAATTCATTGAAGATAATAAAAGACTTTAGTGCTTATGTGATAAACTTATGTGCTCGCGAATATCGATTAATAACTAAAACTTAAAACTGTGTTGTCAGGATGTCAGATGTTGGAGGATCTAGTCAAGTTGGGGAGGAGGATCCCCGAGTACCTAGAAAGGAGGAGCCCCGTGATATCCATGTTGTCCGGGAGCAGTTGGTACAGAGAGAACCATCTCCGTTGATCACTGTTGTTGGTCAGGAGCATGAGCCTGAGTCTGATCTAGAGGAGGACCGTGAGGAAAAAGAGGAGGAAGATGAGTTCCCATAGAACTCTATTGCAGCTCAGATATATGACGAGGTGTATGACCATACCATCGAGCTTCAGGATAGAGTCAAAGAGTTAGAAGAGCTGGCAGATGAATGCCAGGCCACTATAGGACAGAAGAATGAGGAAATCCAAGGTCTTGATGCATGTCTTGGAAATGTGGAGTGAAAATTAGTTCACTTAGAAGGTGACAATGAGGACCTGGCGGCAGAGGTTGCAAAGCTGAAGGATGATTTGAGAGAGGAATCCACCAAACGAGTCAGAGCTGAAGATGTAACAATCCAGAATTTTAATTGTAATTTTTAAATATTTATTAAATTATATAAATATTTAATGGATGCGTTTATTGTTGAATAATTATTTGTTTAGTTTGATTTGATTTGATTTGGTTAATTATTTGTTAAATAAATAATTAATGAGTTAAGGAAATTAATTATCATGAGATAATATTCTAATTTAAATTATAAATTAAGTCAGAGGGTTTATAATGATTAAATAAATTATTATAATGATATTTTAATTTAAATTGGTAATTAAAATGATGTGTTAGTTGATTAAATAAAATTATAATTATAAAGAAAATTATAATTATGTTGCATTGATTTATGTGTTAAAGTAATTTAATAAATTGTTATTAGAATTAATTAAATTGATTATTAAAATTTAATTAAATAAAAGTGTGACAAATAACCTTACTATAAAAGAGTTATTAAAATAAATTAAAGGAGTTTAATGTTTTGCCAAACAAGGCTTAATGCATAATAAGTCTTTAATCTAAATGTATTTTACCAAACAAGGCATAAGGATTAATTGATTAAATTTTAAGTTAGTTAGCCAAACAAACCTTATGGCTTTTGATTTTCAAAAATAATATAACTAATGTCAGTTAAAGTTATATTTATATTATATACTTAATACCTATATTATTATTATTCGTTATATTTTATTAGTACGTAAGTTAAAGTTAGGAAGAAAGAACTCAGAAGAAGAAAAAGAAGAGAAGAAGAAAGGCTAGAGAATTTGAGAGAAAAATTAGAGAAAAGAAGCTTGAGAATCAAAGAAAAGTTATCATCTTTTAGAAAACAAGGTATCATCTTACCCTTTTAAATTTCTTTAAAGTTTTAGTTTTATTCTCTTCCAAAATCCTCTGTAAAATCTTTGTAGAGGTTAAATTATTTGTTATATATAGTTTTATATGATAAATTGGTTGTTATAAAGTTGTTTTCATAAGTTTATAAATGAATTAATTCATGTTATGTAATTATTTGTGAAGAAAATTATATTACAGTGAATTGGTATGAACATTTATGAATATGGCTTAGTTTAAAGTAAAAATTAAAGTTTAATTAGTTGTTTAATATATATATATTGACTATTGATTTTGAAAGTAGATGAATAAACTAAAACAAAGTATTTTGAATTAACTATTTTGGTTGAAAAACAAAATCACAGTGATAATTTTCACAGAAGATGTCAAAAAGTGAAGTTTTATCAAAAACAGTGAAATTAAATGTTTTAAATTCGATGTTTATATTGTTATATAGGTAAAATCATGTTAAGAGTTTTTCAATTATGTTTATGTGAAGTCTCTGTATGTATTATGTGTTAATTCAGTTGTTAGAAAGTAACTTGTAGGCCAAAATTGACTTTGTTCATGTGATTGCCGAAGTTAGTCGCCGATGTAACGATCGAGAAATTTGTAATTTAATTTACATATTTATTGAATTAAATAAATATTTTAAATAATTTATTTATTGAGGAAAATAAATAATTTATGAATTGTGGTTAATTAATTTAGTAACTAAATTGATTAATGTTAATTAAATTGAGTAATGATAATTTTATCTAATGGATTTAATTTAAGGAAATAATTAAATTAAATCAATTGCTTAATATGTAAGAAAATAATTAAATTAAATGAATTGTTTAATTTGAAAGAAATAAATAAATTAAATAAAGTGATGTGTCTAATTTATTAATTAAATTAGATATATAATTATTTATTATTCATTAAAGTAATTATAATAGAAATTATTTTAATTACCGTTACAAGTTATTTAAATTAATTAAGCTAAAGTTATTTAATTAACTAGGTGTGACACATGAAACTATATAATATAAATAATATAATAATAATTTAGTTTGGGAAATTGTGGGTTAGCCAAACATGTTCTTGTGGCCTTTGGCTTATTCCAACTGACGCCTTTTTATTTTTTTTAACTAATGAACGTGGGGAGTCTTCAGTTTATTTTTTTAAGCGTCTTTTATTTTAAGCCAAGTTCATAGAGGGTTCGGGAGAGAAGAAGAAATACAGAGAAGTTGCAAGAGAGAAAACACTGAGTGTCTGTGATTATCAGGTGGAAGAGGAGGGTTTGCTAATTATTTTGCTAATCAAGGTATAAATTATCCCTATTCTAACATTTAGTCTCGGTATATATATATATATATATATATATATATATATATATATATATATATATATATATATATATATATATATATATATAGTTTTGCAAAATCTGTTTATCATCATATATGGTTGATGCTTGTTTATTAAATACATGAAATTTGAGTTTGTAGGTATAAAAATATATCACAGTGTTTATGTTCATATAATATGGTTTAGAAAGTACAAAACTTCATGCTCAATATGTGTTATAATCTGTTATTTGATATTAGAATATGTTTGTATGTTAAGAAACGAAAGCGGCGTAGTTTAAATCGTGTTAATTGATTAAGAAACGAGTTCATGGTGATCGAATTCGCTAAAAGTGTAAAATATGGTGAAATTTAGAAAAAATATGGTTTTGATTCTTCAAAGTTGTGTGTATATGATGTTTATGTAGTTAGAATGGTGTATAGCATGCTACTATAATATTACAAAGTTGTAGATGTTGAAGTTTGGTGAATTTCTGTGGAATTGCGATTTTTGGCCTATAACAGAGTCTAAGTTCGTGTTCTGTAAAAACTGAAACTGTTGTGCCGCGCGGGCACGCTGCCTCTTGGCGCGGGCGCGCAGGCGCGTCGGACTCTAAGCTAACCATGGCGTGGCCGCGCCAGTGGTCAGTCAGACCCAGTGTTGAGCTGTTAACAGCATAGCTAGGGGAATTGTTAACATAACCTATTTAATGATTGTAGAGGAACCTGAAATGTGTTATAAGATATAACAACATGTTGTAATCACAGTGTTGAAACTATAGACTATGAATTAGTAAAGTTATGTAATGATCCAAATGCGATGTTTTCAAAAGTTAAAGATAAATGATAAGATTTGTGTTAGTTTATTGTGAGATTTCAGATTCGTTAAAGGTGTTAATCAACATGGTTAGATATTAAGTTAAGGTTATGACCTAAATGGTGGTTAAAACCCCTAAGGTTAATATTCATATAACTAATTGTTATTGGGATTCCAATGATACGTGTAGGGTAATTGGAGAGCAATATTACATTTGTGTAGCTTACCTACAAGGCAAGTTTCTAAACCTATCTTTTTTACATTGAGCAAGTTTTCTAATTCTATCTTGTTATTAGTGAGCAAGCTTTCTAACTTCATTCTTTTATTAATGAATGCAAGTCCCTAAACTTTTATTGAGCAAGACTGTTGATTCTATCCTTATGTACGATTGAACAAACTCTTGTAACCTAATTCGTTACCTCGAGCGAGTTTTATTTTCTAAATCTTGATATTATTATTCAAAGCATATATTGTTCTAATACATTAATTCAAATGAGATTATTCTAACTCTTTTGGATATAGCACTTTGCATGTGTATCATGTTTATTCAATTATATTGTTGATATCCTATCTTTGACTTTGATAGCCTTGTTCAGTTATACATTCTTGTATTAAATCTTCAAGTAGTACGCAAACTCCTATTGATTAAACTAATCTATAATTGAATAGTGTTCTAAAATTCTAGAAACACTGGCAAGCTAGTTCCAAACTAAACTTTCTTTAGTGCGAAAATTCTAAATTCAAACTGAGACGAACAACCCTATCATAGGGGATTTTGTACGTGTAACGTTTAGATGTTTGTGCACAATACATGGTACAAAGGGTTGATCCCCCTAAGTACATTAAAAAGAGTTTGTATAGTCTAATGACTGTTAAGGTTAAGGTAATAATACCTAAAAACTAGAGACATAGTTCGTGGTCCTAAGACCCTCAGATATTAAAGTTCAAACTTGTTTTCTATTTTTGATTCGTAGAACAAGTTCATTATTGTTTAGCATTCGTTCTTCAATCTCATGTTGTTATTGCTACTCTTTATATCAGTGAGCAATTGTTTGCTCACTCTTGCAATTAACACTGCAGCTAAAGCTGAGAAAGTTGATGAGCCATCTACTAGCAAAGGAAATGGCAAGATGTCCAAGTGTTGAAGACTTATGAGAATTTTATTTTAATTGATTATGTTAAAGACTTGTTTTATTTTTATGATGTATTTCACAAACTTATGTAATAATTTTAAGGTTAAATTACCTGGGATTATTTTTAAAATGATGTAACTCTTTAATGGGAAAGACTATTGTTTAAGTTATTTAAATTATGTCTTTATCCTCAATGATGGGTAGTAAGATGTAATGGTTTTGGATAGTGAACGCCAAATCTTGTGGGAATGAAGTAACCGGATTTGGGGGTGTCACAGGTTGGTATCAAAATTTTAGGTTATGAATCTTAGGTGGGGAAACCTTAGGAAGTAACCTTTAAGGAAACAGAAAACATAGTGGTCTTTAACTCTTATCGGGTTTTAAGGAAAGGATTAAGGTATCCATTGAAGCTAAATAATAAAAGACATTATGTGCTATGTGTTAATAACTTATGTGCTCGCGAGTATCGATAATGTTAAATAAAACTTAAAATATTTTGTTGTCGGGATGTCTAACAAAGGAGGGTCCAGTCCAGCTAGGGAGGTGATACCTCAGGTACCTAGAGATGACGAACCCCCGGATATTCACGTTGTGCGGGAGCAGTTGATCCAGGAGGATGAGCTTGTAACCGATCCCGAGGAGGATAGCTCTGAGGAGGATGAGGAGGAAGAGGATCCTGAGGAGTTTCCACCAAACTCCATATCAGCTGAGATGTATGATGCTTTGTATGATCGGAACATAGAGTTACAGGATAATGTTGAGGAATAGAAGGAGTTAGTTGAGATGCATCATACTACGGTGGAGTGGAAGGATGCGGAGATTCAAGAACTCGACTCACGCCTTGGAATCACGGAGTGGGACTTAGTGCAAACGAAAGGTCAGCATGAAGATTTGTTGGCAGTGAACGGGAAGATGAAGACTAACATGGAGAAATTAAAAGATGACTTCAAAAAGGAATCAGCTAAGCGTGCAAGAGCAGAGGACGCTTAGATGAAGAAAACCAAGATGAACGAGATGGATTACGCTTTTAATTATGCGATTGATAGGGCCCAGGATCGAGTCTATTATTATCCACCTCAGTTTGAGGACTCGCCGTGGTTCGTGATGGATCATAGAACAGCGTATCGTATTATGGAGGAGGAACGTCGAAAAGCCTTACGACGTCTTAATATGCGTAGATAGAAATAAGATTAATAATAATATGTGGTTATTTATGTGGATAAATAAAATTTTTAATCCCTTATTTGAGATGGATAAAGGGATAGTATGAGAATGTAATCCTGAAACTTGTCTAGTTTAGGAAAGTGGATGTTTATAGCAGATATGCTATCTTTAATATGTTTTAAAACTTT
Organism: Panax notoginseng; assembly: GCA_016801055.1. Lineage (NCBI taxonomy): Eukaryota > Viridiplantae > Streptophyta > Magnoliopsida > Apiales > Araliaceae > Panax > Panax notoginseng. Next base: position 89,792,641 of record CM029022.1, on the reverse strand, counting down.
ATGAATGAATAAAAGTTTATTTGAAATGTTATGTGTTATAGCTTTCATCTTGAAATGTTTAAGTTAAACTTCAAATACCCAAGAAGTTGATTAATGAACTAATAAACGTATATTTTAACAAAAAATACCTCCTAGAAGAAGACAACCACGTCAACAACCACCTCCTGAGGGGTCTACTAATAATAATAACGAGGCCAATGATATCCCGGTTCAACAGTTGGTAACCTTGTTGACGGGTGCACTTGTGAATCAACCGCAAGCTCAAGTCACAACCTTTAAAGAATTCAAAGCGGTAGGACCGCCAGAGTTTCAAGGGTCTATGAATCCAGTGGAAGCCCAAACCTGGATTATGGAAATGGAAAAGGTGTTCGATGTTGCTAGAGTTAACGAAGATTAGAAGACTGCGTTCGCAACGTTCATGCTGAAGTCTGAAGCTAGCTACTGGTGGCAGTCAAATAAGGTTCGTGGGGGACAAGGAGTGATAGCGTGGGATAGATTTAAGGAGACGCTCTTTGAAATGTACTTTCTAGCGAGTTCTCAGAATCAATTAGAAGTGCAATTTCTGGAGTTAAAGCAAGGAACGATGACGGTGCCAGAATATGCTACGAAATTTAACGAGTTGGCAAGGTTTTCCACATATCAAGTCAACACCGATGAGCATAAAGTGAGAAGGTTCAAACAAGGATTGAAACCCTGGCTTTATAGCAAGGTTTCAATGTTCCAGCTGGATACATTTGCAGCTATTTTGGAAAAGACAATTATCGCGAAAGGTGGAATCGCCTTGACTAAGTACAACCAAGAACAGAAGAAGAGAAAGAATGAGAATGAAAATAAGACTGGTGAAAGTAACATTGGAAGTAACAGTTAGAAGAGGAAGTGGAGCGATAATTCGACTACGGGAGGACAGCAGGGAAATCAGCAGAAGAAAAAGTTTGAAGCTTATGCGACGTGTGGAAAGAACCATACTAGGGTATGTTTGAAGGGAAACCGGGTGTGTTTCAACTGTGTTCAGGAGGGACACATTGCATCGAACTGTTTTAGTCTGAAGAAAGGAGCATGTTATACCTGCGGTTCAAAGGATCACATGGGTCGTGATTGCCCTAAGAAGCCAGCGGGAAGTGCAAGTGGTGGAAAAGGAAACAACAACGGTGGTGGTGCATTGACTATCACTGGACCAGCACAGTCAAGCCGACCTACTGCAAGGACTTTCAATATAACCGTGCAAGATGCTGTACAGTCTAAGGATGTGGTGTCAGGTATCATTTCGATTAATGGTATTAATGTTTATGTACTATTTGATTCGGGTGCTACTTGTTCATTTATATCCGATGAATTTGCTCAGAACTTAGATTTTCCTCAGGAAGAATTAGATTATCCTTTGACTATAGAGATTGCGAATAGGGAAGTGATTCCTGTTAGATTCATATATATGAATTGTAGAGTGGTTATAAAGGGTCAAGAGATGAGGGTTGATTTGATACCAATTAGACTTGGTGAGTTTGATGTTATACTGGGAATGGATTGGTTATTCAATTACGAAGCAGTAATTGATTGCCAAAGGAAGTGTGTTAACCTTATGACTCCGTCAAAGGTAGTGTTCTATGGCAGTAAGTCACCTCGACAAGCAAGTTGTCTGACGGTGATGCAAGCCAAGAAGTTGTTGACACAAGGATATGTAGGATACTTAGCCTACATAGTCGATACACAGAAGAAGAGTGCGAAGTTAAAAGAGATACCGATCATAAGAGATTTTGCAGACGTATTTCCAGACAATTTGTCTGGTCTTCCGCCGGATCGACAAATCAAGTTCGTGATTGATTTAGTACCAGGAACGACCCCGATATCTAAAGCACCATACAGAATGGCCCCGGTAAAAATGAAAGAGTTGATGGTGCAATTGCAAGAATTGCTCGACAAGAAGTATATTCAGCCAAGTGTTTTGCCATGGGGAGCGCCGGTGTTGTTTGTTAAGAAGAAAGACGGATCGATGCGGCTCTGCATTGATTACCGAGAATTGAATAAGGTCACGATTAAAAATAAGTATCCATTACCTAGAATCGACGACCTGTTCGATTAGTTGAAGGGAGCGAAGTATTTCTCAAAGATAGACTTGAGAAGTGGTTATCATCAGTTGAAGGTGAGGCCAGAGGATGTACCGAAGACGGCATTCAGAACTCGGTATGGTCATTACGAGTTTCTGGTTATGTCATTTAGTTTAACTAATGCACCTGCAGCGTTCATGGATTTGATGAACAGGGTGTTTAAACCATTCTTAGATAAATTTATGGTGGTGTTTATTGATGATATATTGGTATATTCCAAAACCAAGTAGGAACATGTTGAACACTTAAGACTGACATTGGAGACATTAAGAAAAGATAAGTTGTATGCTAAGTTCTCAAAATGTGAGTTTTGGTTAGAACGTGTACAGTTTCTCGGTCACGTTATTGATAAGGACGGAATTTCGGTAGATCCATTAAAAGTTGAGGCTGTGATAAACTAGGATCAGCCGAAGACACCGTCAGAAGTAAGGAGTTTCTTAGGATTGACAGGTTACTACAGGCATTTAATTCAAGATTTTTCCAAGATCACGACCCCATTGACGAATTTAACCAGGAAGGCGGTTAAATTTGTTTGGACGGAGAAGTGTGAGGAAAGTTTTTGAGAATTAAAGAAGAAGTTGAGTTCAGCACCTGTGTTGTCATTGCCTGATGATACAGGAAATTTTGTGGTGTATAGTGACGCATCACATAAAGGACTAGGCTGCGTGCTTATGCAGAACGGCAGAGTTATTACGTATGCATCACGACAGTTGAAAAATTACGAAAAAGGGTATCCGACTCATGACTTAGAGTTGGCGGCAGTGGTGTTTGCCTTGAAGATTTGGAGACATTATCTTTATGGAGAGAGGTGTGAGATATATACTGACCATAAAAGTCTGAAGTATATCTTTACATAGAAAGATTTGAATATGAGACAGAGAAGATGGTTGGAGCTAATCAAAGACTATGAGTGCGAGATTTTCTATCATCCCGGAAAGGCGAATGTTGTTGCTGATGCTTTAAGTAAGAAGGGACGAGAAAAGTTAATGATGTTGACAGCTCAGGAGAAGTTAGTGTCGGACATGGCTAAGATGGAGTTAGAAATTAGATATCCGACAGAATCCGATGAAATATTATTCCAGATGGGAAACAGTTTAACATTGGTAGATAAACTGAAGAATGCACAACTTCAGGATGAAGACTGCGAAAAGATAAAACAGAAAGTATTTGAAGGGGAGGAAAACAAATTCAAAATTGATTCGGAAGGATTACTTCAATTCGAAGGGAGAATTTGGGTTCCGCCAATACCAGAAGTTAAAGAGAAAATTTTGAGTGAAGCTAACAACTCAAAATATTCGATTCACCCTGGGAGTACAAAGATGTACCAGGATCTTAGACATCATTTTTGGTGGCCGAATATGAAGAAGGATGTAGCTGAGTGCGTGGAAATATGTTTAACGTGTCAGAAAGTTAAAGCTAAACATCAAAGGCCAAGCAGATTATTACAACCATTGGAGATACCGGAATGGAAATGGGAGCATATCACAATGGATTTTATGATAGGTCTTCCAACGACTCAGCAAGGTTACCATGCTATTTGGGTGATTGTCGATCGATTGACGAAGTCGGCACACTTTTTACCAATCAAGATTAGATTTAACCTGGATCGGTTGGCAAAACAATACGTTAAGGAAATTATTTCAAGGCACGGTGTACCTGTGTCCATTGTATCAGACAGATATCCGCGTTTCACATCTAATTTTTGGAAACGATTATAAGAATGTTTAGGAACTCAGTTGAGAATGAGCACAGCGTACCATCCTCAAACAGACAGTTAAAGTGAGAGAACCATCTAGACACTAGAAGATATGCATAGAGCATGTATTATGGATTTCAAGGGAAGTTGGAATGACCATCTACCATTGGTTGAATTTTCCTATAATAATAGTTATCACACGAGTATTGGCATGCCGCCTTATGAAGCGTTATACGGCAGAAATTGCAGAACTCCGTTATGCTGGGATGAGGTAGGTGAACCTCAACTATTGGAGCCAAAATTGGTACAACAGACTGTTGAGATCATCAAAGTGATTCGAGCAAGATTGATAGCTGCACAAGATAGACAGAAGAAATATGTCGATCAACATCGATAGAATCAGAAATTCGATGTCGGTAGTTATGTTTTCTTAAAAGTGTCTCCCTGAAAGGGGAAAATTAGATTTGGCAAGAAGGGAAAATTAAGCCCTAGGTTTATAGGACCTTTTGAAGTGCTTCGACGAGTTGGTGAAGTGGCGTACGAGGTAGCTTTACCTCCAGACTTGGAGTATGTTCATAATATTTTTCATGTTTCAGTGTTGAGGCCATATAAGCCTGATTATAAACATGTTATAGAATATGAGCCTTACAGTTTGAGAAAGATTTGTCATATGAGGAAGTCTCTGTTCAAATTGTTGACAGAAAAGAGCAAGTACTGAGGAATAAGGTGATACCTTCTGTTAAGGTAATCTAGAGGAACCACAATGCTGAAGAAGCTACGTGGGAACTTGAAAGAGTTATGATGAAGAATTATCCTCAATTGTTTGCTTGATTTTGTATAGCTATTCTGGGGACAGAATCCTATTAAGGAGGGAAGAATGTGACGAATGAATTTATCGAATTGTGATTCTGGGGACAGAATCCTTTGAAGGAGGGAAGGATGTAACAATCGAGAAATTTGCAATTTAATATACATATTTATTGAATTAAATAAATATTTTAAATAATTTATTAATTGAGAAAAATAAATAATTTATGAATTGTGGTTAATTAATTTAGTAACTAAATTAATTAATGTTAATTAACTTGAGTAATGATAATTTTATCTAATGGATTTAATTTAAGGAAATAATTAAATTAAATCAATTGCTTAATATGTAAGAAAATAATTAAATTAAATATAATTATTTATTATTCATAAAAGTAATTATAATAGAAATATTACAAGTTATTTAAATTAATTAAGCTAAAGTTATTTAATTAACTAGGTATGACACATGAAACTATATAATATAAATAATATAATAATAATTTAGTTTGGGAAATTGTGGGTTAGCCAAACATGTTCTTGTGGCCTTTGGCTTATTCCAACTGACGCCTTTTTATTTTTTTTAACTGATGAACGTGGGGAGTCTTCAGTTTATTTTTTTTAAGCGTCTTTAATTTAAACCAAGTTCATAGAGGGTTTGGGAGAGAAGAAGAAATATAGAGAAGTTACAAGAGAGAAAACACTGAGTGTCTGTGATTATCAAGAGGAAGAGAAGGGTTTGCTAATTATTTTGCTAATCAAGGTATAAACTATCCCTATTCTAACTTTTAGTCTCGATATATATATATATATATATATATATATATATATATATATGTGTGTGTGTGTGTGTGTGTGTGTGTGTGTGTGTGTGTGTGTGTGTGTGTGTGTGTGTGTGTGTGTGTGTGTGTGTTCATATAGTTTTGCAAAATCTGTTAATCATCATATATGGTTTATGCTTGTTTGTTAAATACATGAAATTTGAGTTTGTAGGGATAAAAATATATCACAGTGTTTATGTTCATATAATATGGTTCAGAAAGTACAAAGTTCAGAAAGTACAAAACTTCATGCTCAATGTGTGTTATAATATGTTATTTGATATTAGAATATGTTTGTATGTTAAGAAACGAAAGCGGCGTAGTTTAAATCATGTCAATTGATTAAGAAACGAGTTCGTGGCGATCGAATTCGCTAAAAGTGTAAAATATGGTGAAATTTGGAAAAAATATGGTTTCGATTCTTCAAAGTTGTGTGTATATGATGTTTAGGTAGTTAGAATGGTGTATAGCATGCTTAACTATGATATTACAAAGTTGTAGATGTTGAAGTTTGGTGAATTTCTATGGAATTGGGATTTTTGGCCTATAACAGAGTCTAAGTTCGTGTTCTGTAAAAACTAAAAATGTTGTGTCGCGCTGCCTCTTGGCGCAGGCGCGCCAGACTCTATGCTAACCATGGCGCGGCCTCGCCAGTGGTCAGTCAGACCCAGAGTTGAGCTGTTAATAGCATAGCTAGGGGAATTATTAACATAGCCTATTTAATAATTGTAGAGGAACCTAAAATGTGTTATAAGATATAACATATTGTAATCACAATGTTGAAACTATAAACTATGAATTAGTAAAGTTATGTAATGAACCAAATGCAATGTTTTCAAAGGTTAAAGATAAATGATAAGATTTATGTTAGTTTACTGTGAGATTTCAGATTCGTTAAAGGTGTTAACCAACATGGTTAGATGTTAAGTTAAGGTTATAACCTAAGTGGTAGTTAAAACCCCTAAGGTTAATATTTATACAACTAATTGTTATTTCGATTCCAATGATACGTGTAGGGTAATTGGAGAACAATATTACATTTCTGTAGCTTACCTACAAGGCAAGTTTCTAAACATATCTTTTTACATTGAGCAAGTTTTCTAATTCTATCTTGTTATTAGTGAGCAAGCTTTCTAACTTCATTCTTTTATTAATGAATGCAAGTCCCTAAACTTTTATTGAGCAAGACTGTTGATTCTATCCTTATGTACGATTGAACAAACTCTTGTAACCTAATTCGTTACCTCGAGCGAGTTTTATTTTCTAAATCTTGATATTATTATTCAAAGCATATATTGTTCTAATACATTAATTCAAATGAGATTATTCTAACTCTTTTGGATATAGCACTTTGCATGTGTATCATGTTTATTCAATTATATTGTTGATATCCGATCATTGACTTTGATAGCCTTGTTTAGTTATACATTCTTGTATTAAATCTTCAAGTAGTTCGCAAACTCCTATTGATTAAACTAATCTATAATTGAATAGTGTTCTAAAATTCTAGAAACACTGGCAAGCTAGTTCCAAACAAAACTTTCTTTAGTGCGGAAATTCTAAATTCAAACTGAGACGAACAACCCTATCATAGGGGATTTTGTACGTGTAACGTTTAGATGTTTGTGCACAATACATGGTACAAAGGGTTGACCCCCCTAAGTATGTTAAGAAGAGTCTGTATAGTCTAATGACCGCTAAGGTTAAGGTAATAATACCTAAAAATCGGAGACATAGTTCGTGGTCCTAAGACCCTCAGATATTAAAGTTCAAACTTGTTTTCTATTTTTGATTCGTAGAACAAGTTCATTATTGTTCAGCATTCGTTCTTCATTCTCATGTTGTTATTGCTACTCTTTATATCAGTGAGCAATTGTTTGCTCACTCTTGCAATTAACACTGCAGCTAAAGCTGAGAAAGTTGATAAGCCATCTACTAGCAAAGGAAAAGGTAAGATGTCCAAGTGTTGAAGACTTATGAGAATTTTATTTTAATTGATTATGTTAAAGACTTGTTTTATTTTTATGATGTATTCCGCAAACTTATGTAATAATTTTAAGGTTAGATTACCTGTGATTGTTTTTAAAATGATGTAACCCTTTAATGGGAAAGACTATTGTTTAAGTTATTTAAATTATGTCTTTATCCTTGATGATGGGTAGTTAGATGTAATGGTTTTGGATAGTGAACACCAAATCTTGTAGGAATGAAGTATCCAGATTTGGGGATGTCACAGCCGAGGACTGTAATTCGGCGCCGCAGCGCAGCCTCGCAGTACAGTTCTCGCGCCACAGCACCACGCCGCAGTGCCACTTAGTGGCCTGTGACTCGCGCTGCAGCGCCAGCACCGCGCCGCAGCGCCGACCCACAGTGTTAACTGTGGCACCGCAGCACGAGTTAGCAGAATGGTCAGACAGTGTGTTTTAATTACACAAAGTCTGAAAAAGTTGTTATGATTTAATAGAAGGACTGTTAAGATATTATTTCAATATTTTTATAGTAAGAATGAGCATATTTTCAATATGCTACTAGTTTTATTACTAATGTAATTTGATTACTTGATTAAAAATCAAACCTTACATGATGTATATACTTATTTATATATATAATGTTGGTAGTGACTAATTATGCCATGATGACATATATAGTATTGTGATTCGAGTTGTTACGATTTAGCTATTACTCAAGGCAAGTTTTCTATCTCCACACTTTCGTTGAGCTAGTTTATTTACGATTTTGCAAGTTTCTTACTCTACCTTGTTATTATTGTGCAAGTTTACTTACCCTATCTCAATTACAATTACGCAAGTTTTCTATCTCTACACTTTCGTTGAGCTAGTTTGTTTATTATTGAGCAAGTTTCTTGTATCTCGTTTGTTAGTTAGTATGCAAGTTTCTGCATTCTGATATATTGAAGTTGAAGAAGTTTTATCGTTCAATTTACTATTTGTTATGCATGCTCAATACTCAATTCTAAATAAGATTTTAACCTTAGCTTAATGTTATTCAAGCAAGGTATGTTATATTATTCAATATTTATGCTATTAGATTATTCCTAAAGCATGACCTTAATTTACAATGTCGATTCAGTTATGATTATTCCATAGCATAACGTTATTAATTTTTATTCAGCTAATCCTTAGTTGATGACAGTTGAATTCCAAATTACCCTTGAAACGTATCCAAATCAAACTTTCTTTGGGGCAGACTTGTACTCTAAATACTGAGATGAACAACCCTATTATTAGGGGTTTACGCTTAGCGTTGAAATATTTGTGCACAATACATTGTACGAAGGACTGATTTTCCTACGTACGAGGAGTCCTTATAGTCTTTTGACTGTTAAAGTTTAAGTTGAAAGATTACTTATAACTATGGACAAAGTTCGTGGTCTTAGGACCCTCAGATATATGATTCAGAATTTTCATTATCTTTAATAGAACATATTGTTCAGTTCTATTGAGCCTATAATTTGGCAATTGTTGTAAAGATTTATTCATTATCATTTCAAGTGAGCGTTGTTTGCTCACTCTTGCTTATATAACTATTACAGCTAAAGTTGAGAAGGTTGACGTACCTAGCACCAGCAAAGGAAAGGAAAAGATGAACAAGTATTGAAGACTTGCAATTATGTTGATATTTTATTATCAGACTTGATTTTAATGATTGTAATGAAGTTAATTTAATTTTCCGCATTTGAATAATTGTATGTAAAGGTTAGATAACCTGGGAGATTTTTATTAATGTAATCCTTTAATGGGAAGGTTTATTATTCAATTTTATTATGATTGGGTAGTTAAACATGAATGTTTTTATTAAGTGAACACCAAATTTTGAGGGAATGAAGTACCCGAATTTGGGGGTGTCACAGAAGATGCTTATGAGAAGGCTTCTCAGCGAGCAGATGTAGCCGGGGAAGAGATACAAGCAAAGAAGGTCAAGATGGTGGAGATGGATTGTCCATTCAACATTGTGGTGAACAAGGCCCAAGATCGAGTTATGTACTATTCAATTCAGTTCGAGGACTTACCTTCGTACATGTTGGATCGCAGAATGATGTTTTGTATCATGGAAGAAGAGCGCAGAGAAGCTATCCGACGTCTTAATAAGCTGTGATAGGAACAATATGAATTATGTGAATATCTATGTTAGTTGAAATTGTAAATTCTGATGTGCTTATAAACAAAGGAATATTATGATGATTTAATCCTGAATATTCTTTATCTCGGGATAGATGATGTAAATGGCAGTGATGCTATCGTATGATGTTAAAACTTTCGATTTAAATAAAATATCAGAGTTTATTTGAGATAATGTGTTAAGTGATTATGTTTAAATGTTTTAGTTAAGCCTTAAATATTTAAAGGATGGAATAAAGACCTAATAAGCATATATTTTAACAAAAATATGCCACCGAGAAGAAGACCAAACCGTCAACCAGCCCAAAAAGGGTCGACAAACAACAACAACAACGCCAATGCTAACCCCGTTCAGCAATTAGTTAACTTATTGGCTGGAGCGATTAATAATCAACCTTAAGCTCTACCGAATACAACGTTCAAGGACTTCAAGGCGGTGGGACCGCCAGATTTTAAAGGTTTCATGAACCCGATAGAAGCTCAAACTTGGGTTATGGAGATGGAAAAAGTTTTTGACGTTGCCAGAGTCAGAGAGGACCAAAAAATCACCTACGCAACATTCATGTTGAAGTCAAAAGCCAGTTATTGGTGACAAGAAAATAAGGTCCATAGAGGAGAAGGTGTGATCACCTGGGAGAGATTTAAGGAGATGTTCTTCGAGATGTACTTCTCGACAAGCTCGTAGAACCAAATAGAGATACAATTTCTAGAATTGAAGCAAGGCAATATGTCTGTATCAGACTATGCAATAAAATTCAATGAGTTGGCTAGGTTTTCCACGTACCAAGTACACACGAATGAGAGGAAAGCGAGAAGGTTTGAACAAGGATTGAAGCCCTTGTTATATAGCAAAGTGTCAATGTTTCAGTTGAACACTTTTGCTGGAGTACTGGAGAAGGCCATCCTCGCTGAAGGTGGGAGCGATGCGGTGACCAAGTACAATCAGGATCAAAGGAAGAAGAAGAGTGAAAATGAAGGAATTAACAAGACCAGTGGCAGTAACACGGGAGGAAGTAACAATCAGAAGAGGAGGTGAATTGACAACTCGTCAACTGGAAATCAGCAAGGATGTCATTGTGGTTAGGAAGGCCACATAGCACCTAGCTGCCCTGCTTCACATATGGATCAAAGGACCACTTGCCTAGGGACTATCCCAAGAAAGGATCTGGAGGAGCAGGAACAGGAGGGAACAAAGCGGTACCAATGCTCTAACTATCACGGGACCAACTGCAACCAACTGACCGACCGCCAGGACATTCAACATGACAGTGCAGGATGATGTGCAGTCTCGCGATGTGGTGTTAGGTATCATTCCGATCAATAAAGTTAATGCTTATGTATTATTTGATTCGGGTGCTACTTGTTCAATTATATCCGACGACTTTGCTAAGAATTTGGAATTGCCTAAGGACGAGTTAGAATACCCCCATGAATATAGAAATTGTGAATAGAGAAGTAATCTCTGTTAAGTACGTACACAAGAACTGTAGGGTGGATATTAATGGTAATATTATGAACGTAAAGCTTATCCCTATCAAACTTGGGAATTTGACGTTATATTGAGAATGGATTGGCTATTCAATTACGGGGCTGTAATTGATTGACAGAAGAAATGTATTAATCTTATAACTCCGTCAAAGGTTATGTTCAATGGCAGCAAGTTGCCTAGACAAACGAGTTGTCTGACGATGATGCAGGCCAAGAAGTTGTTAAGACAAGGCTGTGTAGGATATTTAGCTTACATAGTCGATAGTCGTAAAGAGAACCCGAAGATAGAGGAGATACCAGTAGTGAGGGACTTCGCAGACGTATTTCTAGACAATTTGCCAGGACTTCCGTCAGACAGAGAAGTTGAGTTTATGATCGATTTAGCACCAGGAACGGCTCCAATATCGAAGGCAGCGTATCGGATGGCTCCGGTAGAGATGAAAGAATTAATGGTACAATTGCAAGATTTACTGGACAAGAAATACATTCAACCGAGCGTATCACCGTGGGGAGCACCGGTGTTATTTATGAAGAAGAAGGACGGGACGATGCGGCTCTACATCGACTATAGAGAACTGAATAAGGTCACGATTAAGAATAGATATCCATTACCGAGGATCGATGACCTGTTCGATCAATTGAAGGGTGTGAGATACTTTTCAAAAATAGACTTGAGGAGTGGTTATCATCAATTGAAGGTGAGACCAGAGGATGTTCTGAATACATCATTTAGGACTCGATATGGTCACTACGAATTCCTGGTGATGTCATTCGGTCAAACAAATGCTCCTGCATCGTTTATGGACCTGATGAACAGGGAATTTAAACTGTTTTTGAATAAATTTGTGGTGGTATTTATCGATGACATTTTGATATACTCGAAAACCAAGGAAGAACATGTAGAGCATTTGAAGGTATCGTTAAAGGCATTGAGAAAAGAGAAGTTGTATGCCAAGTTTTTGAAATGCGAATTTTGGATTGAATGGGTACATTTTCTCGGATATGTGATTGATAAGGATGAAATTTTGGTAGATCCCTCTAAAGTCGAAGCTGTGATGAATTGGGATCAGCCGAAGACGTCGTCAGAAGTGAGAAGTTTTCTTGGATTGGCAGGTTATTACAGAAGATTCATTCAGGACTTTTCCAAGATCGCAACTCCGTTGACGAATTTGACTAGGAAAGCTGTGAAATTTGTTTGGACGGAGAATGTGAGGAAAGCTTTCAAGAACTTAAGAAGAGGTTGAGTACAACACCTGTGTTATCTCTTCCGGATGACACAAGAAATTTTGTGGTTTATAGTTATGCGTGACATAAAGGACTTGGTTGTGTGCTTATGCAAAACAGCAAGGTCATTGCGTATGCGTCATGACAATTATAGGACTATGAGAAGGGGTATCCGACCCATGACTTGGAGCTAGCTGCAGTGGTATTTACTTTGAAGATCTGGAGACACTATCTCTATGGGAAGAAGTATGAAATATATACAGACCACAAGAGCTTGAAATATATTTTTACACAGAAGGACTTGAATATGCGCCAGAGAAGGTGGTTGGAGTTAATTAAGGACTATGATTGTGAGATTTTATACCATCTGGGTAAGACAAATGTGATTGCCGATGCCTTAAGTAGAAAGGGTCAGGAGAAATTGATGATGTTGACCGCTCAGGAGGAGCTAATTTCAGCGATGGAGAAGCTGGAATTCGAAGTGAAGTATCCTATGGAAATTGATGAGAAGTTGTTCCAGATACAAGCTGGTACAACTTTACTAGATAAAATTAAGGAGGCTTAACTTCAGGATGAAGAATGTGAGAAGGTGAAAAAGAAGATATCTGAAGGAACCGAACCGAGATTTAAGATAGACAATGAGGGAACTCTGAGATTTGAGAGTAGAATTTGGGTACCGCTAGTGCCAGAAATTAAGGAAGACATTTTGAACGAGGCTCATAGCTCACGATATTCGATTCACCCTGGTAGTACCAAGATGTACCAAATGTTAGATTTATAATATTCATGGACGCAACCAAATTGCACAAAATAAGCGGAAGCATGAAAAATCAGAGTTTTAAAATTTTACAAACCATATACCCGGACCATCCTTTATGCACAATTATTAATTAAACGAAAAAATAAAGAACAACAATTATACCCTTGAAGATTCGAGCTTCCTCGGGTACAAGTTCACCTCCAAATCCTTTCGCGTTCAACTTGAATCCACCGGGTTTGGTTCCTACCTTTGATCAATGTTAGTTACCCAAGTGTTTGGCCTCTAGAGGTGATCCACCAAGGAAGAAGAAAGATTCAAGAAGATGGGTATTTGGCAAAATCCTAGTTTTTCTATCTCTCATAAAAAAGGGTGTACTCTCCCAACTATTGGAATTACGTCTGTTGTGAAAAAGTTAACAACCCACCACCCATAATAAGACTCCTCTTATTTATAAATGTAGGCAACCCTCCTTAACAATTAAGGAATTAGATTTTATTTTAATTAATTAAACTCCTTTAATTAATTAGGCTCTCAATCTTATTAGGAATAATTAATTAAACTCTTTTAATTAATTAGCCTCCTAATCTTATTAGGATATATGAGAGTACTTTTATTAATTAATTCCCAAACTCCTTTAGGAATTAAATAATAATAATAGTAATAATAATAATAAGACTCCTCTTATTAATTTATATTTAATATTTCCAAAATATTAAATAATAAATATTAAGTTATTTAATTTATTCCATCACCATAGATTAAATTAAATATATTTAACTTATTATTACGATTATGTCATTTGCTTCTTAAATGATTATTCTTCCTTTTATGGTGTGACCCTTTAGGTTCTCCAAATTAAACCGGTTGTGAATAAATCAATTAGAACAATTTTAATCTTATTTAAATAAATAAATTATACTATTAATTTATTTATATAAATAATATTTATTCAACAATAGGGATAAGTCTCCCTAGCGATTAACGACTTTCCAGATAATATAGATTTTAACATTAATCATAAAAGAACCTTTGAGTAAATAGTTACCGTATAATTCAATCTTTCCACCATACAATGTCCCAATTAAATATAAGACATGGAATTACTGTCAAGTCTTATTTTATTTAATTATATGTATTTCGACTCTTAAATGCGCAACTCCAAATAATACAAATTAGAAACTCCTTCTAATTTCATTCTGCCTTGGCCAAGGACTACTGGGTTGACATTTATCGAATCATATAGGGCATTTCTCTTCTTTTACTAGAAGCGGTAAATTCTTTATTGATCATACATTATATCCATGTATAACTTATTATACCCAAGCATACCCTTTGATATACCCTAAGGGTCTTAAGGAATAAGTTAAAGTATAACTCATCATACACAAGATACTATGATGATCTCAAGTCCAAGGATCACTTGTACTACTATCACTACAGGAATTTCTATTGACAGGCAAGTAAAACTTCATTAAGTATTCCTTAGCGAGTCACGTTCAGTGAACTTATTCTCTAATAAGCACCTACATACTTGCTTTAGTGTCTCCACACAAATGATCATGAGATCAATCATCCTCATCCAATGAGCAAGCAACGTATGTACCAATCTATCCGGATTCACTAATCCCCAATTTATTAATCCAACTATTGGAAAATATTTTAGTTTTAAGCTTTCTAAGAATGTAGATCTCATTAGAATGATCATCATCATTATTCTAAAAGCATTGCTTAAAATTATGGGTTTATCACATATTATAAAGCAGCATCATATAGATAATTAAAAGCCTTTAATAAATTAATATTTTTTATTAATAAATTAGTAAGATTGTTACAAAGTATATGCTTTATCATCAAACATGATTGGCTTGCGTGCATACTACTTTCACCAAGATCTTTGACAACATTTCTGGTGGCCAAATTTGAAACGAGATGTTGCAGAGTGTGTTGCCAAATGTTTGGCATGTCAGAAAGTGAAAGCAGAATATCAAAGACCGAGTGGGTTGCTACAACCTTTAGAGATCCCAGAATGGAAATGGGAACATATTACGATGGATTTCGTAGTTGGCCTTTCGACAACTCAGAAAGGCTATGAAGTATGGGTTATCGTTGACCGATTGACGAAATCCGCACACTTTCTTTCGATTAGAATCAGATTCAACTTAGACCAATTGGCAAAATTTTGTGTAAAAAAGATTGTTTCGAGTCACGGAGTTCTGGTGTCGATTGTTTCCGATAGGGATCCGCGCTTTACATCGAACTTCTAGAAATGACTACAAGAATGCATGGGTATGCAATTTAGAATGAGTACGACATATCACCCTCAGACAGACGGGTAGAGCGTAAGGATAATTCAGACATTGGAGGATATGTTAAGAGCTTGTATAATAGACTTTAAAAGAAATTGGGATGATCATCTACCGCTGGTGGAATTCACTTACAATAACAGTTACCACACAAGTGTTGGCATGTTGGCATGTCGCCTTACGAAGCGTTGTACGACAGAAAATACAAAACTCCATTATGTTAGGATGAAGTTGGTGAACAACAGCTACTAGAACCAGAATTGGTGCAACAGACCGTTGAGATTGTTAAGGTGATCAGGACAAGATTGATAGCTGCTCAAGACAGACAAAAGAAATACGTTGATCAACACCGACAGAATCGAGAATTTGAATCTGGTAGCTACATTTTCTTGAAAGTGTCTCCCTGAAAGGGAACAATCCGATTTGGTAAGAAGGGAAAATTGAGCCCGAGATTCATTGGACCCTTCAAAGTTTTGAGGAGAATTTGTGACGCCCCCAAAATAGTTATACATCACTTATTCTGAGTCGTCAAATACATGGTACATAATTCAAATACAAACTTAATTTATACAACTGTTAAGTGTCGTGTAGAATACGACTAAACATAAGCTGTGAGTTTTCATACAAATATTATCTTCTAGACAGTATTCAAACTCAAAATAAGTCCTCATTACAATTATTATCATACTATTTCACAGAATAGTGAGGACTACTAATGCAAACATCTGGACCGTCACTCCGTTCCCCGACAACTATATTGTCATTTCCTGAAGAGAACAATGAAAAGAAAATGGTGAGCTCAACTAGCCCAGTAAGAAATATTATGACTAAGATAATACAAAATAAATTATCGTTAGCCTTCAACAGTGTTAAACTGATAAAATATAATAAATATCAAGTTTAACTGTAGCGGAACAAGCAATTCATTAGAATAGTCAAGTAGAGCATGATATCTATTATCTTCTATGATTTAAAAAGGTTATCAACAATTTTATCGCTGAGACTCAGCTTAATAAATAATCCACATCCTCGAATCATTCCTGCACTATGGCCAAGGATATTCATTAGTATCACGACCACGAATTATCCATGCACTACGGGCCAAGGATATTCGTGTTTTCATCAATGGTCATGATCATGCCAACAACTGTCCATCAATGCACTACGGGCAAATGAGGACTTTTACCACATTATTTGTAACATTACGGTCATGATTATACCAAATAATCTCTGGTCATAATCATACCAAGTCCATCTATGCACTACGGGCTACAGATGACTTTCATCATAATATAAGCATGAGGATTATGACAATGATATAAAAATTCAATTAAAAGAAAGCAAATGATAAATTTTTAAAGATTTATAATTTAATTTATTCAGAATTCAATAACGTCCAAATTATCAACATGATACTGCTTTGTGGAGTAAACTTCAAGAATAATATTGTATCAAAAATAATTTGGACCAAAAAGAAATTAATTTTTGTCATTAATAGTACCCCAGGTGAATAGTAACTGAGTGAATAGTATCTCGTGAATAGTACTTCGGGAATAGTACTTCGGGAATAGTAACCTCGTGAATAGTACTCCGGCATGAAAAAGTTAAAACTTATCAAGAATGCTCAGAATAATATTTCTATGAAAAGATACTGGATGAAGCACAAATATCAAGGATATTCTACTAATTTCATGGAGTATAGAAGCCAAAACTTTAACAAAATGAGTGTAGAATTCAAAATCTGAAACGAAATAATATTACTTACATAACACAGAGTATGAAAAAAAATGTTATTTCATATGAATACAGAACAAAAATAATATCTCTTACCTTAAAAAGGAGAGTATTCCAACTGGTATAGCGGGGATATTCTTGAAGAAAACTTATACTGTTTTCTATGCTCAAAGCTTTCTAAAACTCGAAAGAAATATGCTCAATATTATAGAAGAAGAATTCTCTGATTCTGGTGTGATTTTCAATTCTAACTAAGCATCTTATTTATAGGAGAATGGAAAGGATACTACTCTATCACGGGCGCACAGACTAATAATTCACAGATGAAAATTTAGAACTCACGGATGTAAAGTCACGGGCTGATTTACAATTCTATACACACACATCGCTTTCACCATATCACTCTCACCACCATACACACACACACATCACTTTCACCATATCACTCTCACCATCACTTCTTCACATTTCTTCTATCTATCACTTTCACCCACCACTTTCCACTCACACACACATCATATTATATATATACACACATCATATACTATATATATATATATATATATATATATATTCCCTCCCCTTTTACGTATATTCTTCCCCCCACCCCTTATTTCCAAAATTATTTCTTCCACACGTGGGCCCCACATATGGCCCCCACCTAAAGAATAAATTTTTACCGATTATTTTGAAAAATGAGTAAATGGGAGTTCAAATAATACGTCAAAATTTACAACAAATACTTCATAAAATCCCCTCAATATTTTTTTAACAACATTTATTCATCACTATTATTATTTGCAATATTTAACAACCAGATCATTCCCAGAAAAGAGGGAGCTTTCCAATAAGGATTTTTCCCTATTGGCGCGCAATTAGGTGACCAAACCTCTCCTCGACAGAACTTTCTAGACATCGTCAATATTACAAATAATGATATGAATAACTGTATCGTCTCAATTATTGATTTAATAATATATAAAATATCGACAATAATTGAATCAAATAACGTGAGATACTATGCAGCAATTATTGTAGCAATAATTAAACAAAACTGAGTGACTTCTCACATAAGCATCAATAATCAATACCGTGTGCTACTATGCAACCACACATATTATTGTACTTTTAACACCGGGTATTTCAACTATTAACGGTAAAACTTTCGCTGTTATTTTCATAAAAAAATATTTATGTCATTTTCTAACTCCGACAATAATTTCGCTGTGGGGTCCACCAATAATTGTGCCGTCGTACGAATATTTTCTGTTAAAACGAATATTCCCCGACCAATCGAATATAATATAACAACTTGTTTACTTTGCAAAATTTATAAATATTACCCACAACTAAACATTATATCAAATTCATTCCTTAATATTCAAAAATGATATTTATAGAAAATTCATCTTTATTCATAAAAATTGGGGTCTTACAACCTCCCCTTCCTATGAAATTTCGCCCTCGAAATTAGGATACATACCTGATATGTCGAAGAGGTGAGGATATCTTGATTTCATTTTAGATTCTAACTCCCAGGTTATTTCCTCAACATCGTGGTTTCTCCACAAAACTTTGACTTGAGGTATAACCTTGGAGCGTAGAATATGTTCCTTCTTATCCAAAATTCTAATAGGTACCTCTTTGTACGTTAAATCTTCCGCTATTTCGTTCGATTCTAACTCAATAATGTGGTTTGGGTCTTCCACATATTTACGTAATATGGATATGTGAAAAACGTAATGAACATGAGACATACTTGGCGGTAAAGCGAGTTTATAGGCCACATTTCTTACTCGGTCAAGGATTTCAAATGGGCCAATGGATCGAGGATTGATTTTTCCTCTCTTTCCAAATCTCGTAACTCTTTTCCATGGAGTAACACTTAACAACACATGTTCTCTAACATTGAATTCTACATCCTTCCGATGAAGATTAGCATAACTCTTTTATCGATCTTGTGAGGCTTTTATACGTTGTCGGATCATTTGAATCTTTTATGTTGTCATGCGTACCAATTTCGGTCCCAACAACGTTGCTTCACCCACGTCATCCCAGCATACTGGAGAACGACACTTGCATCCATACAATGCCTCAAATGGAGCCATGCCGATGCTTGCTTGATAACTGTTGTTGTAGAAAAATTCCACTAATGGTAAGAACTTGTCCCAACTTCCCTTGAAGTCAAGGACACAGAGTCTTAATAGATCCTCAAGAGTTTGAATAGTCCTCTTCGGCTGTCCGTCCGTTTGAGGATGATATGCCAAACTAAATCGTGAATTCGTGCTCATAGCTTTTTGCAAACTAACCCAAAATCCTGAAGTGAATCTTGGGTCTCGATCAGAAACTATAGATATTGGCATACCATGCAATCTTACAATCTCATTTATGTACATACGAGCAAGACGTTCAAGTAAATAAGTTTCTCGTATAGGTAAGAAATGAGCAGACTTGGTCAATCTATCAACAATGACCCAAATCGCATTTATGCCTTGAGAAACTTTGGGAAGACCAGTAACGAAATCCATGGCAATGTGCTCCCACTTCCATTCTGGAGTTTCAAGTGATTGCAATGGACCTTGTGGCACTTGATGCTTCTCCTTGACTCGTTGACAAGTTAAACACCTTGAGATAAACTCCGCTATCTCTCTCTTCATATGACACCACCAAAATGTATGTCGAAGATCACGATACATTTTTGTATTCCCAGGATGGATTATAAACGATATGTTGTGCGTCTCCATCATGATCTTATACTTTAAATTAGGGTCGTTAGGAATACAAAGTCTAAAGTTGACTCGTAGTATTCCTTCTTCATCGATTATTGCTTCCGGAATAGCACCTTCTTGCACTTTCTTCCTCATACACATCAATTACAGGTCTTTAGCTTGAGCAGCTTTAACTTTATCGATTAAAGTTAGTTCTACTTATATATTGGCCATCATCACGTGGGTCCCTAGAGTCTTTAACTCTATCTCCATCCTTTACAAGTCAAACAAAATGGGCCTTTGCGTTGACAATATCGCACTCGTACCCGCATATGATCTTCTACTCAACGCGTCAGCTACCACGTTCGCTTTTTCAGAATGGTATTGGATGGCATGATCATAATCTTTC
>CM029022.1:89631136-89772350 GCA_016801055.1 Panax notoginseng | reverse complement strand
GATGAGGACCATTAGAGGAAGTTAGTCATAGAAGAGATAGAGGTAGAAATTGCTCAACGCAAGGAGGTAGGGATCCAGATGGGAACCTTATTTCATAGGTCGGTAGCTAGGAATGTGGAGCTAGCGGGGAAGCTAGAAGAGTCTGAGCAGAGGGTGTGACACCCCCAAATCTAGGTACTTCATTCCCACAAGATTTGGTGTTCACTTGATAAAAACATTCATATCTACTACCCAAATATAATAAAAATTAAATCATAAATCCTCCCTTTTAAAAAGGGTTACATCATTAATCAAAAAGTCTCCCCAGGTTGTCTAACCTTAAACATCAATCAAGTGCGGAAATAAAATAATTACATAACATCATTAAATATAAAGTCTATCATCGTGATATTAAATGAAATTACAAGTCTTCATAATTTGCACATTTTTCCCTTTCCTTTGCTAGTCATATGTTCATCGAACTTCTCAACTTTAGCTGCAATGAGTGTATATATATGCAAGAGTGAGCAAAACAAATGCTCACTAGATATAGCAATGAATCAATAAGAGAATAATAACTGCCAATGAATAGGCTCATCAAAACTGAATAGTACTCTATCATAATAATCAAAATCGAATTCAAAATATGAAATGTATCTGAGGGTCATAAGACCACGAACTATGTCCACGGTTACAAGTAATCTTTCAACTTTAACCTAAACAGTAATATTGTAGGGACTTCATGTACTTAGGGGGATCAACCCTTCGTACCATGTATTGTGCACAAACATCTAAACGCATCGCGTATCCCCTATAATAGGGTTGTTCTTCTCAGTTTTAGAGTATAAGTCTGCACCAAAGTAAGTTTGGTTTGGATAAGCTTTCAAGGTAATTTAGGGTTTCACAATCATCAACTAAGGGATTAGTTGAATCAACAAGACTTAACAACACTACGAGTGATCAATAATAGTTTAAGGTAAAATGTTAAGAATAATAGGCATGCGTAGAAATAATCAAAGTATAAGCATTGAATGAAACAATCAACCTTGCTTGAGTAATATTAAACTAAGGATATGATCTTATTAAATAAGATATAGAATTATTGAACATGTATTATCTAATAGCAAGCTGAAAGTAAAACTTGCTCAACATGATAATAGCTTGTGCAAAGTAATGGAAATAAGATAATTCGGTATCAGGAATTGGAATTCAAGAAATTGCACTCATAATACAAGAATGAAATTAAAGAAAACTTGTCTAACAATAAACAAGTTAGAATAAATCAATAACTATTGGAATTCAAAACTTGTCCGAATAGAGTTAAATTTATAGTTTGCTCAAATAAAATTTAGGAACAAAACTTGCTCAATGTAAAGAGGTAAGGTTTAGAAACTTGCATCATCATAAACAAACTAGAGACAAGAAACTTGCTCAATATAAGAATAAGGTTTAGGGAACTTGCCTCGCGCGTAAGCTATAAATTTATAACTCACGTTCACCTACATATAGTATTATAATCACAGTATATATTAGATATACTAGCATCCACTTCCAAAAATAGAACTCACTTCTAGCTAAACTTGTTATTTTAATACAAGTCTTACGCTACCATATACATTTCAGAAATCTCAAGTGTTAACTTCACAACACATATTTACTATTCACTATGTACACTAAGTTATAACATATCGCGTTTATAACTTACTAATCCTTTTTACAACTTTGAAATTATCAACGACATGACACGATTCTGTTTTAACCTCTTCATTACAGGTTTGACACATTAACACATCACTAAACTTGATTACATTAAGGTTTCAAAGTCTGCAGAAGTAGCAGACTTCATTGTGTCTAACTGACTAATGGCGCGACCGTGTCATATTTAACATAGAGTCAGGCGCGCGCGCACCTAAAGGCAACGCTCCCGCGCTCAGCACCAGTATCAGTTTTGCAGAACGCGAGTTTCGCCTCTGTTCTAAGCCAACTAACATGAATTTCGCCCACAAAATAGTAAATTTAACATATGTAATTGGTACAGAACTAACACAAACATGATTCCTCACAAATTCAACCACTTAGAACAATTAAATAACAACTTTAACTAATTTAAATCCTTTAATTTCATGTTTTCATATAAAAACTCCATTTTTGACCTCCTTTACAAAAATCCACACTGTGATCACAATTCTACACTAAATTACTTTATTCAAACTACGTTCTCTTCGTTTCTTACCGAACTAACATATTTAAGACTCAATTTACAGAATAATATACAAATTAACAACAAACTTTGGTACTTTCATAAGCCATATGAAATATATATACTGTAAACAGTTTTTCTCCCTTCTTAAACATAATTAGCACACAAATTCTTGTTTAAATACAAACTCTAACATCATAACACGTATAATCACAAATTATCAGTTGTATATCAATAATTCAAAAGATGAATTCACAGAATTTGACGGTTTATGTCGTAAAACTCACATATTTACATATATATAAATATATAACATTAAGGTTATGAATAATACCTTCAATTAGCTTGAACAATCTTTGCTAAACACCAAGAATTGCTTGAAGACTCAAAATTTCTCTCAATCTCTCTCTAGTCTCTCTCAAACTCTCTATAACTTTTCTTTCTTCTCTTCTTAGGCCAATTTTCTTTTACATAAAACACAAATACAACCGACGCCTAAAACCCAAACTTGCGAAACTGCCAAATACTTATTATTATAATAATTACATAACCGTTATAAAATATTTAATATATTTTATTTGTTTTATTTATTTTATTTGTTATAATAAAAATTTAAATTTCAAAATCCAAAAGCCATAAGGCTTTGTTTGGCAAAAACTCTTTAAAATAAAGACTTAATATCTTCAAGTCTTGTTTGGTTAAAACCATTTAAAACTACTTTAATTTTATTTTAATAAACCATTTACACTATAGTTTATAATCCCATATTATAATTTTTATTTAATAATTTAGCATACCATTTTAAATTATTAAATTAAAACAATACTATAACATCTCATTTTATCTCATATTATTTATTTGGATTTTCACATACCACACATACTATATTTTAAATAAATTTTCCACTTAAACAATTATCATAAAATTATAATTTTTACTTAATAAATCCACATACCATCTTAATTATTCAATTAAAACAATAATATAACATCTCATGTTATCTTACAACTCTCTAAATTATAAATTAAATTAAATTAGAATTTTATCTACTAAATTTAATTCATAAATATTTACTAACAATAATCACATCAATACAATATTCAATAAAATATTTATTTAATTTAATAAATATTTTATATTACAAATAATAAAATCTTAGATTGTTACATCCTTCCCTCCTTACAAAGATTCTATCCCCAGAATCACAACTCAAACAATAAAATCGTCACAGAGGGAGCTTAGTGAGAAGGCTAAGAAGGAAGCTCTTCATACTCAATTAGAGATGGAAGTAATGGATAGGATCCACTTCGAAGAGAAGTGGGAAGAAGCTAATGACAAGGCTAACGATCAAGAGGATGAGGTGAGGTGCAAGAGAATGAAGATGAACAGGATGGGCTATGCTCTACGCATGGCCATGGGAAGGTTAATTGATAGGGTAAATCATTATCTGGCACACCATAAGCCGAGATTTGGTGGTGCACATCACCCAGAGGGAGTACCAGAGCGCTGTGGAGCGTGGAATACTAGATTAAGTCTAGGCGTTAGAAGTTAGTAGTGTAGTATTTTTATTTATGTGTTGTTAAATCTATTGTTGTAATCTCAGTCTTTTGTGTAAGATGTGAGATAGTAGTAAACCCCAACTTCTGGAAAATGTTAGAGGGGTAGTAAGCTGGTGTTGTCCCCGTCTTTTGTGATAATAGGGGATATATGTTATCATTTATAGCAGTATGCTAGGGAGGATCATGCAATTGTAACAATTTGGCATGTGAATATAAATGATCTTATTTCTGAAACATGTTATAAATTTTTTATCTATTTGAGAAATGTCTAAGTAATATAATTAGATAATAAAATGGAAATTTTATGATGCAGAAACATGCCGCTTAGACGTAGAATAACTGCACCAGAAGAATCGGTTAATGATGAAAGAGGACCAAAAGATCTGATACAGAGGCTTGTAAATTTGTTAGGAGAAGCTCTTATGGGAAGAAATGAACCAGTACCACCCATTCCCCAAGTAGCTCCGGTCATAAACTTCAAGAACTTTAAGAGTGTAGGACCTCCGGAATTCGTGGGTACTACTGATCCTATCGTAGCGCAAACATGGATCAAGGAAATGGAGAAAGCCTTCGTCATTGCTCGTGTGGGTGACGACTAGAAAACCGTGTTCGCTACATATATGATGAGGGGTGAAGCACACTACTGGTGGGAAGCAAATCAACAGAGGGCTGGAGAAGGGACTATAACTTGGGAAAGGTTTAAGACTTTGTTCTTCGAGAATTACTTCCCGAAGAGCATGAAGAATAGGATGGAGGTAAAGTTTCTAGAACTGAAATAAGAGGAGATGACGGTGGCGCAGTACGTGGCCAAGTTCAATGAACTCGAACGATTTGCAACACATCAAGTCGACACCGAAGAAAGGAAAGCTCGATGCTTTGAACTCAGACTAAAACCTTGGTTGTTCAACAAGGTGTCGGTCCTCCAAATTGACTCGTTTGCCACATTATTGGAGAAGGCGATAATTGCTGAAGGAGGTAGCGAGGCATTGAGCCAATACAACAAGGAGAAGAAGAACAAGAATGCTGGGGGAGAAACTCGTGGAGGGAGTAGTAGTGGTGGAAGCCATCTGGGAAAGAGGAAATGGGATAAGCACAACAACAACAACAACAACAACAACAATACCAACAATCGAAACATCAGCCAGTCAGAAGGTTATCAAGGAGGGTGGTTTAAGAAAAGAAGTGAAGCTTACTCGAAATGTGGGAGGAACCTTCAAGGGGAGTGCTGGAAGGGACGCATCGTCTGCTACAACTACGGCCAGGAATGGCACATTTCACCTAACTGTCCAAAACTAAAAAAGATCAAGGGATATTTCGCGTGTGGCTCAACTAAGCATCAAATCAAGGATTGCCCAAAGAAGGGGAGCAGCGGAGGAAGCGGCCAATAGGGAGGGGGCAGCAAGCTGATGATCGGCGGGCCAACGCAATCGAACCGATCGACTGCTCAAACCTTTAACATGATTGTCCAAGACGCAGTGACTGCAAAGGACGTGGTGTTAGGTATTCTCCCACTCAATAATATAAATGCCTATATATTATTTGATTCGGGTGCTATCTATTCCTTTGTGTCTAAAGAATTTGCTAGACAACTAAACATACCCCATGAACGCTTAGAAAATTCGTTGAACATAGAGATTGTGAATAAGGAAGTAATTCCCGTAGAGTTTGTTTACCGAAACTATTGTGCAAACATTAGAGGTCATGAACTAAAGGTAGACTTAATTTCGATTAGACCGGGAGAGTTTGATGTGATATTAGGAATGGATTGGTTATCCAGCCACGCTGCGATAATCAATTGTCAAGAGAAGAGTGTGGACCTTCAGACTTCAAATCGGTCTAAGGTAGTGTTTTATGGTAGCTCATCACTCAAGTAATCGTGTTGCCTTACGATGATGCAGGTCAAGAAATTATTAAAGAAATGATGTGTAGGTTATTTGGCCTATATAGTTGATACTCAAAAAAGGGAGTAGAAATGAAGAATATATCGGTAGTCACAGATTTTCAAGATGTGTTTCCAGATGATTTACATGGCCTTCTACCAGACAGACAAATCAAATTCATAATAGACTTAGCACCAGGAACAACACCGATTTCGAAAGCCCCATATCGAATGGCGCCAGTGAAAATGAAGAAATTGATGATACAATTACAAGAGTTGCTAGATAAGGGTTACATTCGGTCAAGTGTGTCTCCTTGGGGAGCACCGGTATTGTTTGTAAAGAAAAAGGATGGATCGATGAGGCTCTATATTGACTATCGAGAGTTGAACCGAGTGACGATTAAGAATAGATATACATTGCCAAGGATATACGACCTTTTCGATCAACTGAAAGGAGCAAAATGTTTTTCCAAGATAGACTTACGAACGGGTTATCATCAATTGAAAGTACGAGAGGAAGACATACCAAAGACGGCGTTTCGAACTTGTTATGGACATTACGAATTTCTAGTGATGTCATTTGGGTTAACTAATGCTCCGGCAGCATTCATGAACTTGATGAACCGAGTTTTCAAGCCATACTTAGATAAGTTCATAGTAGTGTTTATTGATGACATTTTGATTTATTCAAAAACTAGGGAAGAGCACGCCGAACACCTGAAGATGGTATTGGAAGCCTTGATAAGGGAAAAGATGTATGCTAAATTTTTGAAATGTGAATTTTGGATGGAGAAGGTTCAATTTTTAGGACACGTGATAGATCAAAATAGAATTTTCGTGGATCCTGCAAAAGTAGAGGCGGTAAGTAACTGGGAATAACCAAGGACGCCAACAGAAGTAAGAAGTTTCTTAGGATTATCCGGGTACTATCAAAGATTTATCCAAGATTTTTCTAAGATAGCAACCCTACTGACCAATCTAACGAGGAAGACAGTGAAGTTCGTGTGGACAGACAAATACGAGGTGAGTTTCTAAGAGTTGAAGAGGAGGTTGAGTAAGGCGCCTGTATTATCATTACCTAATGATACAGGAGGATTTGTGGTGTATAGTGATGCGTCGCATAGAGGACTTAGTTGTGTGCTAATGTAACATGGTAAGGTCATTGCATATGCGTCACGACAATTGAAGGGTTTTGAAAAACGATACCCTACCCATCACTTGGAGTTAGCAGCGGTAGTTTTTACTTTGAAGATTTGGAGGTATTATTTGTATGGAGAAAAATATGAGATATACACAAACCACAAGAGTCTGAAATATATCTTCACACAAAAGGAGTTGAATATGCGACAAAGAAGGTGGTTGGAATTAATCAAGGATTACGACTGCGAAATTCTTTATTACCCTAGAAAAGCAAACGTAGTAGCCGATGCTTTGAGTAGAAAAGGAAGGGAGAAGTTATTCAAATTGACAACTCAAGAGGAATTAATAAGAGAAATGAAAAAGTTGGAAATAGAGATGGAAGAACCGAAAGAAGCGGAAGGAAAATTATTCGTGATGGAAGCTCACCCGACGTTATTGGATAGAATAAAGGAAGCACAAGAGAAAGATGAAGAATGTGAGAAGATAAGGAAGAGAATAGTAGAAATTGAGGAAGAAAAGTTTAAAATGGATAAGGACGGTATATTAAGATTTGAGGGTCGAGTATGGGTGCCAGCTGTAACCGAACTGAGAGAGGAAATCTTACACGAAGCACACAATACGACATATTTTGTTCATTCATGAGGCACAAAGATGTACCGGGATCTTCGACACCACTTTTGGTGGCCTAATTTGAAAAGAGAAGTTGCAAAATATGTTAGTAGATGTCTTACTTGTCAAAGGGTCAAAGCAGAATATCAGAGGCCAAGTGGACTACTTCAACCGTTGGAAATACCAGAATGGAAATGGGAGCACATTACGATGGACTTCGTGGTTGGACTTTCAATTACACAGAAGGGTTATGATGCCATTTGGGTTATCGTGGACTGACTGACAAAGACTGCTCATTTTTTACCCATCAAGATCTGATTCAATTTGAACTAGTTAGCAAATTTATATGTAAAGGAAATCGTATCGCGACATGGAGTGCCAGTGTCGATTGTCTCCGATCGAGATCTGCGTTTCACGTCAAAATTCTGGAAAAGTTTGCAAGAACAAATGGAAACTCAGTTGAGATTAAGTACTTCTTATCACCCTCAAACCGACGGGCAGAGTGAACGAACCATTCAAACATTGAAGGACATGCTTAGAGCTTACGTGATGGACTTCAGGGGCAATTGGGATGACCATTTACCATTGGTAGAACTTGCTTACAATAATAGCTATCATGCGAGTATTGGTATGCCGCCATATGAAGCTCTTTACGGGAGAAAGTGTAGAACACCATTGTGTTAGGACGAAGTTAGAGAACGACGACTTTTGGGACCAGAATTAGTTCAACAAATGGCCGACGTGGTAACAACGATAAGGGCCAGATTGGTAGCAGCTCAAGATCGCCAAAAGAAGTACGCCGATTTGCATCGTCAGAATCGAGACTTTGAAGTCGGAAGTTTTATGTTTTTGAAGGTGTCTCCTTGGAAGGGAAAGATCAGATTCGAAAAGAAAGGTAAATTGAGTCTGAGGTTATTAGGACCATTTCAAATTTTCAAACGAGTGGGCAAAGTGGCATACAAAGTTGCATTACCACCTGTTTCACATTTCGATTTTACGTCCATACAAGCCCGACTATAAACACGTGATCTCTTACGAGCCCATTCAAGTAGAGAAAATCTAACGTACTAGGAAATTCTTATTCAAATACTAGATAGAAAAGAGCAAACGTTGAGGAATAAAATTATATCTTCTATAAAAGTGATTTGGCGAAACCACGATACCGAAGAGGCCACGTGGGAATTAGAAGATAAGATGCGAAGGGATTATCCCCATTTATTTGTGTAACATTGTACAATTCCGAGGACGGAATTCTTATAAGGGGGAGGATGTAATACTCGCGAATTTTATTAAATTATAATATTGAGAATAAAGATTGTTTGCATATTTATTTAAATATAAATATATATAGTATCAGCATGAGTTATGATAATTAATAGATTAAGCATGTGATAATTAAACAATGTAGCAGAAGTGATGAGAAGCTTAGTTTAAGCTTGTGGAAATTATGCCTAGTGTGGCAATGTGGTGAAATGAGAAAATACTAATTTAATTAAAGATGAAAAGGATTAAATTAATTAGTACTATTAATAAATAAATACATAAGGTGATTGACTAATTCCTAATATTATGAACAATAGCATGTGAGGAGAAATCATATATAATAATATTTTTCATTCAATATAAGATAAGGTGTGACATTGGAATGTAAATAATTATTATATATGATAAAAGTAAGCTTAACTTATGTAATTTATTAAGTTGTGTGAAAAAGTCTTATATGACATCAAGAGGTGTGTGGGAGTAATTAAATAGGTATTTTATAACTTAAAATATTTTTTTAACACTTAAATCATTTTTATATGATTTATAAAACATTAATTCTATTTTTCCATAATTTATTTAATAAATTTATTAAATAAACTAATTATCATTAATTTTAATTTATTAATGAATTTCATCACAAAATATTAAAAGTCATTAAAAATAACTTAAAATATTTCCTAATACCATAATATAATTTTTCATAATTTTTCATAAATTAAAATTATTTTTAAATAATTTATTTAATATTATAATTAAATAAATTAAATACCATTTATATTCCAAAAATATTAAATATTTATAAAATATACTCTAAATAATTAAAAACTATTTTTCGGACTTTAAAATAATTTTTCGGAATTTATTATGTATTTTTAATAATTAAAAATCATTTAATTCGATTTATTTAATTAAAATAATTATTTTTCGTAATTAAGTGTCGCTAAAGGTACCACAGGCGACAAAACTGTCGCTAATGGTGTTCTTGAGGTGTTCTTCAGCTGCCCAGAAAATGCATGTCAGAGTTCGAGGGGCTTGGTTTGACCGGTTCTAATTTCTTAGTTACTAAGTTTCTGAGCTTGTAATATGGTTAGATATGAAGTACTAATGTAATATAAGAATTACCAACTTGTTCCATGGCCACACAACATCAGATCATAGAGATATAAGTCTCCGAATATTCTGACAACGCTGTTCTTCATTTTTTGGGTTTTCTAGAAAATGAAGAACAGATGAGGGTACTAGGTTTAGATCATTGTGGTTTGAAATCTGGGCTTGTTAAGTGTATTCTAAAGGTTTACATCTGTAGACGAGACACCAGGGCACAAATATCCATCATTATATCATCATAAAATCAAAACAATCAACAGATTAGAGCTGGTCAAACCACACTAGAAATTTCGGCTCTTGAAGGTTCTGGGTTTCCCAGAAACCTTCATAAGGCAAATTAGTCAACGTATTTTGACCTTGATTATTTTTCATTCTAGTTGTGATCTAAGTGATCTAGTAGCATACATGTGTAATTAATATACTCTTCTACAACCACAACCTAACAACACGACCAAAAGATCAAACGACTGCAAGATCAGAGGCTTGCAAAAGCTTGTCAGGAATTCTGGGAAACTTCTGGGTAACCCAGAAACAGATTCTGTGAACGGTCAACGTGGTTTGACCGAGCATAACTGATGATCTAGACTAGATCTGACCCTGCTTCCAATTTCAGATCAAAGTCCTCATGTCATAGAACAGATTCAAAACATAAAATACACAAAACATCAAACACATAAAGATCTAGAGGTTCTGACATTAGGCTGTCAGGCCTTATTTTTTTTAGTTTTCCAGATTTGTCAAAACTTTAATTCCGAGCATCAAAATGATATGGATCTAGGTTTTGGCAACCCAAATCATCAAGTGACACCTTCTAACACTACTTTAAACAATCCATTACTACATCTAATATACAACACATAGATTTCAAAAATTAGGGTTCTTATACCTTTTATGCTTTGATTTTTGGTTTTTGCCTTCTGATTTTGATCTTGGCTTGATATGAAATGATCATGGCTTAATATTTTACTCTCTCTCACTCTAGATTTCGAAGTTAAAGAGAGAGAATGGTTTTGGAGAAAATGAAAATGAAAGTATGCATTTTCTCTCTCTTAATCTAATATAAATGGCATGATTCAATGTATCTAATGTTGCTAGGTGTCCTCAAATCTGATCTTGTAATTATTTAAGGCACATGGGATAAACATTAGAGTAGTGAGTCACCAAGATTGCCATATCTTTTGCTAAAGATTAAGAAAAGGGCATTTTAGTCATTTCGCACACAAATTTAATGGCAATCTAGTAAATGGTCAAACCCTTAGGGTTTAGGTTAAGGTTTAGGGTTTGGAAAACCTTGGAGTTTAGATTTTAACCCTTACATTTTTGTAATTTAATTTTTAATATTTCTAAATTTCGGTTTTCAAAATAGAAAATTAATATTTCTAAATTATAATTAGAATTTCCTAATTATATTAAAATTTACTAATCATTACTCAAGCTTGCCAATTAGGATTATTATTTCCTAATTAAAATTGCTAATTTAGCAATTAGGTTTCATAATCGTGCATTAGGGTTTATAACCCAAAAGTAGGGTTTTTTAAAAAAAAATTAAAATTAGGGTTTGCTAATTAATTAAGCTTTTTCCTAATTAACATTATAATTAATAACGTTTAACCTTATACATAGCATTTGCATTCCCAAACATGGGTTTTAAATTTCCGAATTAGGGTTTCAGATTCCCGAAACCGAAATTAGGTACTACAAAAAAATGGGCCTTTAGCAACGATTTTTCGGGCAACGACTTTATAAGTCGTTGCTAAAAGTATATGTTTAGCAACGAAATTTGTCCTTCGTTGTAGATTGTGTCAGACTTTCACTTTTTACAACGAAATTCATAAGTCGTTGTAAAATTTCGTTGCTAATTCATTGGCGGGAAAAAATTTCGTTAGAAATTCGTTGCAAAATTTTAGGCCACTTGATTTCCCGTCATCGTGGGCAACGAAAGTTTTTTTGTTGCTAAAAATGGGGCTTTAGCAACGATTTTTCAAGCAACAACTTTATAAGTCGTTGCTAAAAGTGTATGTTTAGCAACGAAACTTGTCCTTCGTTGCAGATTGTGTCAGGCTTTCACTTTTTGTAACGAAATTCATAAGTCATTGTAAAATGTGGAAACAAAATTCGTTAGAAATTCGTTGCAAAATTTCTAACCACTTGATTTCTCCTAATCGTGGGCAACGAATTTTTTTTTTTTTTGCTATATTTCGTTGCCTAATATGGACCATATTCATTAGCAACAATTTTTATTTTCGTTGCATATCTTATACAACTTTTTGCAACGACTATTAAAATGTTGCCTTAAATTAAGATAATCTCAATAAGCATGTTTTTGTAAGACCATATTTGGTATTCGGATAATTGTGAAAAAATATTCATATTTAGTGTTTAAAAATTATATCCAAATGCGAAACATATTCAAACCTGTGACCTATCATTTTGAACTTTGGTCATTTGACCGCTGGAGCAACACAAGTTATCTGTTAATATCTTGCAAGGATTAATATTTATATCAAAACATGATATTTCCCCCATATATTCCTTTCTTCTCCTTCACTACATACCATTAATATAATCTCAAGAAGTTATATACTACAATAATAATAATAATAATAATAATAATAATAATAATAATAATAATAATAATAATAATAATAATAATAATAATAATAATAATAATAATAATAACAACAACAACAACAATAACAATAATAATAAAGTTGCACCAATGGTGTCTAAGTTTTTTTTAACTCCCATTTTTTAAATTCTCTTTTTTCTTGACTTGTATTTTTTTTTATAATCAAATATTAATTTCTCTTTATAACTTGTATAAGAGGGTGTTTGGCAATGATATATAAGTTGGTTAAACTAAGCTATAAGTCATTTGTTATTATTTAGTGTTTGACAATAACTTAAATTTTAACTTTTTTTTACTTATAAGTCATTATTAAAAAATTTTCATGCTTCATGTGCTATATTTTTTATTATTATTACTATTATTATAATTATTATTATATTAACTATTATTATTATTATTATTATTATTATTATTATTATTATTATTATTATTATTATTATTATTATTATTATTATTACTGTTATTATTAATTTTTATTATTATTATTATTAGAATAATTATTACTAATCTTATAATTATTATTATTATTATTATTATAATTATAATTATTACTATTATTATAATTTCTATTATTATTATTGTTGTTGTTGTTGTTGTTGTTGTTGTTGTTGTTGTTGTTATTACTATAATAATAATAATTATTATTATAATTATAATTATAATAATTATTATAATTGCTAGTATTAATTATAATTATTATTACTATTACTATTACTATTACTATTATTATTATTATTATTATTATTATTATTATTATTATTATTATTGTTATTATTAATCATTATTATAATTACTATTATTATTCCTATTACTATTATTATTATTAATTGTTATTATTATTATTATTATTATTATTATAATAGTACTAATAATATAAAAACATGGCCCGGTCCGTGGGCTTTTTAAAAAATAAAATAAAATAAAATAATGCTCTCCTTGATAATTGAACTCTAGACCTCCCACTCTCCTTAAACAAATGTTCAAACCAACTAAGTTATAAGGATTTTTTATTATAAAGTTAGTTACCCGACACTAAAATACTAAAAATACTAATTACATATTTACGTCAAATACTAAAAATACTAATTAAAAAAATACTAAAATTTAAATTATTTTGTTAATTAATCAAAAGAACAAAAATTCAAATTACATAATTAAAATACTATATTATAAAAATATTTACATCATTTACATCATAACATAACATATTATCATATTTACATATTTACATTATTTACATCATATTTATATCATAACATATTTACATCATTTAATCAAAATACTAATTAAAAAAATACTAAAATACTAAAATTTAAATTATTTTGTTAATTAATCAAAAGAACAAAAATTCAAATTACATAATTAAAATACTAAATTATAACATATTTACATCATAACATAACATATTATCATATTTACATATTTACATCATTTATATCATATTTACATCATAACATATTTACATCATTTAATCAAAATACTAAAATTCAAATACTAAAAGACTAAAATTTTATCATAGTTGTATAACATATCAAAATACTAAAATTTTACCATAGTTGTATAACATATCAAAATACTAAAAGTCACTTACCCGACACTAAAATACTAATTACATATTTACATCAAATACTAAAAATACTAATTAAAAAAATATATACTAAAATACTAAAGTTTAGATGAAATATACTAAAAAAAATATACTAAAATACTAATGTTTAGATGAAATATTTAAATATTTATAAATAAATATTTGTTTATAAATTTTAAAGATAAATTTATATGAATATTTATAAAAAATATTAATATCTAAATATTTGATGAAATCCAATGATAACCGATGTACCCGTGTCATCCAATGTTGCGATCAACGGTATAGATTATGGTTGTTGAAATAGTACCCGTGACAACCGATTGCCAAACATGTTAGTTTCGGGCATCCGACCCAAATAAACTCAACCTCATCAAACCTGATTATTATATCTATGCTTCCAATGTTTCCTATTTCTAGATAGAAGTAGGATATACTTACAAGTACTCCTTCACTCCGAGAATGAAAATGATAATTGATTTTATGCGAATTTAAAAAAAAATTCAAATGATAAACTTATTCATATTTAAATTCTCCTCTAATTACTTATTTTTCTATATATGACTAATGATATTATATAAATATTTATAAATAATAAAAATATGACATTTAATACTAAGGATATTACGCATAAATTAATGTAAAAAAAAAGATTAATTAATATAAGTAAATATTTAACTTGTGATTGCATAAAATAATAAGAACTTTTATTCTTAGACGGAGAGAGTAACTTAAATCATGAACATATTTTTAAGTCCAAAAATAAAACATAAAAAGAAGAATAGTAATGGTATACGCCTAGCTATTCCTAGTTCTCCTTTTACCTTTTTTTCAAATATATTATAAAATTAAATTATAATACTATCAGTTCTAAGAAAAAACATAAAAGATGAAGAAAAATTTATTATGTTTTCTGAACTAAAACAGAATAAAATATTTAAATATGATTTATAAGTCATTCCTAATAAGTTAGTTTAACCCATATTAATGTAATATCAATTTTATTCCTATTATATTTAAATTTTTTAAAAAAAACGAATTTATAAAAAGAAGTGTAAGATACAACGTCATTTTAATTAGCGTTACAATTTTTATTTTTATTTTTTTATAGCTGAAGTCTTATATACTCCTTCATTTCTAACGTCGATCACAGAGAATAGATATAAAAAATATTGATGTTTGTAAACAAGTACAAAAGATCAAAGAAATTAAAAAAAAAAAGATTTCAACATCAATTAAAGTGATTTTACATCTTAATCTTCTTTTTTACAAATTTTCTTTATAAAAAAATTACAATGCCGGTTAGTTTAGCATTGGATCACATTTTTATTTTTTTCAAATTTTTTTAAAAAAATAAAATCGTTTTAAAAAAAATTAAGATAATTTTTTTTAAATTCGTTTTTTTTTAAAATATTTTTTAAAATGGCATTAATTGCCTTTCTAATTTTTTATTTTTGTTATGTTAGTTTTTGAGCGGGAATAAAACTCTAAATTTTTTTTTATCAATCCTTACCAGTTTGTACTTCTTTTTCTTAAAAGTCTTCATCTCCCGCTCATCTTAGACCAAATTCTAAACTAATCAAATATCAATCTTTCTAAAACCCTTTTGTATTCTGTTATTTTATTTTCCTTATTCTAAATTTTTTCTATTTTCTATTTTCTATTTTCTATTTTCTCCTTAACAGATCATTTTTTTAAAACCCATTCATCTCCTATCCTCTTCTGCCACAAACCTAGGTTTACTTCCATTTTTTGCCGCCATCCTTGCTTTGGTAACTATATGGCGAAAACTAGAGGCGGTTACACCTTTAAAATCGGGCGACAACCGGTGAGACATGAGGAACTGGAAGTAATCGCAGAACCAAGGGAGAAGCGACGCCTCAATCGGAATCTTCAAAAGATTGTTGCAGATTTGGGCACCTTATCTAAGTAGATAAAACGAAGATCTTCAAAGGGTAAACAACCCATCTCTGTGAGTATACCCGATTCCCCTCCTATTCCTCGTGTTTTTGGGACTGCTCTATCTTTTCGATCCCAAAAGTTTGCTACCCGTTTCCGAAATTTGATGTTCAACAAAATTATTGTGTTAGGAAAACCCGTTGACACGGTTTTATTTGATAAAATTGGGGTTTCATCCATGTTTGCAAAAGTAAGTTTATCTTCTATATTATCTTCCCCAAAATCTGTATATCCATTGCTTATTAAACAATTTTTTTGGAAATATAACTGTTAAATCTGATAGCATAGATACCTGTGTTCAAAACAAGACAATATCATTTGACTATGCTATTTTGGATTCAATTCTTAATATTCCTAGCACTGGGTTCTGTCCTTTCATTCCTATGGGACTAATAGAATTTGAAAACTTATCTATTCTTGACGAAAAATTATCAATCTGCTGAAAATAACTCCGTTGAACAGTGTTCTTCACAAAGTCAATTTGGATGAAAACTAAATAACATAAGCAAATATTTTATAATTCCTATATACCCTCTATGTTACTAACACAATAAAATATGTGGAAAATAGTAATCTAATTGAAAACTTAAGTTTACTTTCCTTTTCCTTTATAAACTCAGTAACAATATTAAAGAAAACTTACTAGTTTTTTTATTCTTTTCTTTGATATTCTAATTTAAATTTTCTTTCTTTTATTTTTCAGTCCAAAACTTAGAAACATTGTGTAAATGACCTCAAACATAGATGTCTGGATTGATTTTGTAGACAAACATGCGCGTAAGGGAGAAAATCTTGGTACTGCTAGACTCTTGGCAAGAAGCATTTGGCGGAGCTGGAGGAAAACATCCTCAATATTACTGGGCTTATGAAGAGTTGAGAGCAAGTGTATGTTAGTGAAATTCAGTGGTTTATGCATAATTAAAACTAGTTTCATTCTGTGGTAGCAATTGATTGTGTTGTTATTTTTTGTGGTTTAAGCTTGAGCTTTTGAATCTAAAGAATAAAATAAGTTGTGATTAAACATGAGTATTAACATTTTACATTGATGAGCTATTAGATAATTTTTACGTGACAGTGGCTGCACTCTAAAAATCCTCCTACAAATATGATTTCATGATCCATGCTTCAGTGACAAATATACCCTAAAGCAGAAAACTTGCATATTTGTTTTAGAAAAAAAAAAAAGATTATACAGCTTTATTTACAGATGTCTAATACCTTTTGCGAGGTCTTTTTATGTGTTATTCCTTCTATATGTTATTCCAAGTTTAAAAGTTGTATACTTGCAGAGTATGTGGTGGCTGCAACCGGGACATTGGCTATGACAACTATTTGGGATGTATGGGGACATTTTTCCATCCGGAATGCTTTTGTTGTCGTGCATGTGGCTCCCCAATCACCGAGCATGAGGTAGTTTCTTCTTCTTGTGTCTTTTTTATTATATTTCCCCCTTCCCCAGTTCAAAACACCTACATCACACCCCTTAAAAATGGAGATTTTGATTGTTTATGTGAGGGGTGTGTGTGTGTGTGCGCCTGCATCCATGCATGTGTTTTCCCTATTTTGTTAATGCAGTTATGTTAAAATAGGTAACGTTGTTCGATCTTTTTGATGTCTCTTATTGGTTTTTTATGTTGATTCAAGTTTTCCTTGTCAGGGAAGGATGCATATCACAAGTCCTGCTTCAAAGAGTTGACCCATCCCAAATGTGAAGTTTGCCACCAATTTGTAATGACAAAGTGATTTTATAACTAAACTTTTTTAAGGAACTGCTGTTGGGGAATCTTGATATCAAAATGGACTTAGAACTTCTTCAAATTGATTCATTTGGCACAGATGACATCTAAATAATTTTGTTAGTAGGAAAATTAGGATAACTGTGTGCTATGTAAATTTTTTGTCAGCAAGTGGAGTGCTGCTTACTCTTTCTGATATATTAGTATGACTATGAAAGGAATAATTTCATTTTCTTCTACTTATAAAAATAGTTCTAGTTGGTAAGGCGGGAAATGAATTATCAAATAAATTTAGATGGGACCATAAATAATCGAGATCTCATATTGATTTTAACGTGAAATGGTAGTGATTGAGGTCTTTCTTGTACTTATGTCCTACTATTTTTTTTTAATTTTCTTTTTGTAGATCCCAACAAATGGAGCTGGTCTGATTGAGTATATGTGCCACCCATTTTGGTCCCAGAAATATTGTCCTTCACATGAGCATGACAACACAACTCGCTGCTGTAGTTGTGAACGTTTAGAGTTATAAATTTGACTCTAAAATCCGATATTTATAGCTTTGGTGTGGTTCTGTTGGAGCTGATTACAAAGCGCAGGGCAATTGACAACACTAAGAAGCCTGGAGAGCAGAACTTGGTTGTTTGGGTGGGTTATTCGTGATTATTATCTTACATTTTTGATTACTAGATCTTCATTTGAAAAATATTGACTGCAATAATAGGGACTCCAAAAGAAATATCTTCTTGAATTAAATTTTCTATATTCTAAGCAGCAGGTTTCCCTCTTTCACCTCTTCTTACCCGTTAATTTTCTAAAAGGCATCTGCTATGATCTTATTAATGTTTTGAGAATTTAGTTATACTAAAAGTCCACCAAGTATGTCTTCTCTTGATTGCTAAATTAAATTATGCCAAGTTTAGCCTTATCTTTTTTTTATATTTTATTTTATTTAATGCTAGCTAAATAAATTTAGTAAGTAGAAGTTGTCCTGGCTTGCTATTTTGGGAGTAGAAAATGTCCTATTAAGCGAGTATACATCTTGAAGTAATAATATTTTAGATTTTGAAGTCCCATCCTTGCTGCCATCAGTTTTTAGAAGGATAAAAAATCATTTTTTCTGAATAAATATAAAACAGTGGGGACATCCTCTGCAACTCTGTACAATTTTTTGTAAAGAAACCCCAACCTAGCACAGTTAGAATTACATTTCAGTTTGTAAGTCTAATTCAAATGTTTAGAAATTTAAATTTGCTGAACAGTACATTTTTCAAATTATGAGTAATTAGAGAAATATAGACTTCAAGAAATTCGAATAGCATAAAATTCTTCTTTGTCCAGTTGATCCACATGGTTTTTATGGTTACAGTTATACTTATTGATTCTTGCTTGTGCTTAACATTCAGTTTCTAATATCATATAGTCGCACTGAAGGATCTTTTTCTATTTGGATTTGTAGCAAAAGATATTGTGATTGCCTATTTATCTTTTTCTGCTTATGAGCAATACGGTGTACATTAGTACCACGTAGCAACTCTATTATTTTTGTGTATTGATTTTGGCATTAAGTACCTCTGGTGACCTATTTGCTTCATTTTTTCGACTTATTATTTTTAAATATGTACAGGAAGACTGTTTTTACGACCTGCCTTACAATACTGGGTATCAAATTTTTGTGCTATGTTTACGGAAGACAATGGACGAAATTATGAAGTGTACTCTCTATATATGTAGATATATATTTTGATTGAAGAATTGTGGAAGCTTTAGATGGTTAATTGTACAGATACTGAATGATTATGTAGTGGATGATTTTATTAAGTTAATAATATTTTAATTTTTTATATTTTTGCCATTATTTGCTATGGGAACATTGAGCCAGTTAGGTACACAAAAAGAATGTCAAATTTTGATTTGGCAACAATATAATTCGTTACTAAAGTATTGAATAAGTTTTAATATAGCAACATATTTTTATACATTTAGCAATAAATTTTCGTTGCTAATGACATTAAAAATATAATATTTTGCAACGAAAAATTAACCTAATAACAACGGAGAGGATATTGCTGTTAATACTAAAATAAAAGGCAATATTTTTTATCGTTGCAAATCATATTAACTTTCGTTGCACATATAAAGAAACGCCAACATATAATGTCGTTGCTAATCGACGACTTTCGTTGCTATTGAAAAATAACTAGCAACAAACATTTTCGTTGCTGATTCAGCATAATGTCGTTGCCAAATAATATAATCAACAACAAAAATCGTTGCTAAAAAGTTTACATTCCACAACGAAAGCAAGCTTAGGCAACAAATTTCATAATTTACTGCAACGAAAAATTTCGTTGCAAAATAGTGTCAATTGCAAAGAAAATGCATGGTCGTTGCAAAAAAAAAAGAGTTCATTTCGTTGCCAATTAGCAAGTTTTTGCAACGAAATGGGGTTTTTAGCAACATAATTTTAATTATTCTGCAACAATATATTTTGTTGCTAAATGATCGATGTGTCTGTACGAAAGTCAAATTTTGTTGCAAAAAATATTACTTTTGGCAACGAAAAAAATACGTTCGTTACGGAACAATTAGCAACGCTCATTGCGCAACGAAAGATGCAACGACAGTAAAGTCGTTGCCAAAAACCTTTAGCAACGAAATTTGGCACCTTTAGCAACGAAAATCGGTTGTTGCTGAAGCCCCATTTTTTTGTAGTGAGAGTTTCAAAACCGGTTTCTAAGGTTTCTTATCAGACGTTAGGGTTTTCTAACTGAACGTTGACGTTCTTAATATATACTTGGGGTTTGTTACAGATATCGTTTATCTGGTCAACCCTTGACCCTTAACCACATTCTGAATACATAAATGACCATATACACAGAACATAAACACGTATTCCCTTAATCCTGAATAATTCAATTAAATCCTTCACAAAATTTTGAAATCCTCAAAATTCCTTCTCAAAAATGTCAAACGCATACACTTATCTTCTGTCTAGGTTCTAATTTTGAACCTTAAATCAATTAATTAAAATTTTAAAAAAAAATTCTAAATTCTCGGGTTGTCACATTCACCCCTTCTTCTAAAAAATTTCGTCCCCGAAATTTACCTTACACCATACACCATACACCATACTGCTTACACCATTTAAACACATTATCACATGCTACCCAATACACCACTCACAAGAGTAAATTTTTTTTCAAGTTTTGCTGAAGAGTCATATAGACTATTTGTCTGTCATTTTCGCAAAGGTTATATGAAAATTCATCCACAAACCGACATAACTTACGAACACAAAGGGTGATTAGCCCGGTAAGCCCTGTACTGGCCAAGTACTACTGGTCGAAACAATTTGTTCATCTTATCCGCCTTAGGCGCACAAAATTTCTTACCTCAGTCTTATTGGATTCCGTACCAAAACAATTTGGCTCAAGAAATTTCTTTCAATGAACACTTAGAGTTTATATAAACTTTTGTCTAGCTGAATCGAATAGCGTGGACTCATATCAATAATTCAATTCAATCGAATTATTTAGGTGTAACCAAATCCCGTTGGCAAATTAAAATTTTGAAAACATTTTCGAGAATGACGTCATGATGCCGTACTGTATTAACAGTCCGTTTGAGGATGCCGTCATTGTATGACTTTGTCATAACACATCATGCAATAGTGGAATAACGATTTTAGATCAAATTCAACACTAAGTATTCCTGCATTTATAACTCCATCAACTTTTTATCATCTCTGCACCAGGTTACATGGTACATGAGTGATAAATAAAATATATTTTGATATTTCAAATCATTTGTGTCTAGCTGAAATAAGTAGCATAGACTATACTTTAAACCGTTTCAAAAATAATTACGAGTCTACATATATTTTTTTTACAAGCACATAGTGCGTATTTAGCTTGATGTCAAAATTTTGAAGTCTAGCATAGCCAGGAGTTTTGGAAAACTTATGTCTCCTCTAATGATCATTTGCTTAACAATCTATCTGTTCCTATTATCCTCAATACTCCATCTACACACAACTATACCCAGTTCATCAAACCACACTTATGAGTTCATTTACTTGCCACAATCATATGAGTTTAAGAACTTGTCCTAGTCAGACCTTTGGCGTCCATTCGTTGAGGGGTTCATAAACATTTCATATAACTATGAATCAAGAATGTCACATAAGTATGAGTTTTAAGAACTCGTACTTAACCTTATATTCTCTATCTATAACCTATCTATCTGTTATACACATGAGAAAGGAATCACCCTCTTAACCTGCATATAGCAAATAACGCGACACAAATATTTCAATGATTATCAATGCCAGAAACTAAGTAGTTTTTACACCAAGTACAATTCCCTGCCCATACAAGGAATCATACAACTCAGCTGCCGACATGAATCCTCAATTGAATCCCCACCTAACACTAACACCCTTCTCAATACGAATTTTCATTTTATCCGTATTCTCAATCCTTTCCTGAATCTGTACCAATTCGTAGTACAACTGACACCCAGTAATCTTGCTGTAAATTGTTCAATCATTCGCTTGATCCTTCTCTATACTAAAACCTTATCCGATCACGAGGTGATCTCATCGTATATATTACGATTTATTTCTACACTATGATTGTTTTATTTTACGATTTCCTATCACTGTACTTCTAGTCTTTTAGACTCGATCTATTCATCACTAATGTTTAACTTTATTATCAGAGTTAGGGAACTCTGTATCTTTTAATTTGCCGAGATTCGTCTTTGAATCTTACCGACCCATTAACTCTATTTGAGTTAGTACTTATCCTAATCACTGCGGTTATTGGTCTCAGGTATTCCTACCTAAGCTTCATAACCAACAGCTCTGATACCAACTGTGAAATCCCCGAATTTGGGTCCCAAATCACCGCGGATTCGGTACAATCATTCTATCACTATTTGCGGAAGATATAAACATAAATTGTTTATACATTAAACTTACATACTCTTCCCCAAGGTCGAGTAACCTTAACTTAATACACAATACATACTTATTTAACACATAACATTATTATCAAATTACACTATTACAAAACTAATCGCGCACGTTAACTTTAATCTGGATCTGTCTTGGACCTTTTCTTGTATCCAACGCATTCGTCTTAATCTGCAATGTTTTATCATGATATAACAAGGGTGAGCATAAAAGTTGCCCAGCAAGTTTAAATTCAATAATATAACGATATATCATTATTGAA
Source organism: Panax notoginseng (assembly GCA_016801055.1). Lineage (NCBI taxonomy): Eukaryota > Viridiplantae > Streptophyta > Magnoliopsida > Apiales > Araliaceae > Panax > Panax notoginseng. The sequence goes on along the minus strand of CM029022.1, from coordinate 89,749,459 downwards.
AGAGTCTGAATAATAAGCTGGCTATAATTCAACAATATAATTGTGAACTAGCAGGAACAAACTTTATGACTGAACAAGTATTATACATGAACAAATATATCTGAACCAACTGATAATGAAGGTGATCAGCCTTTCATACCTGACTTATACATGCAATATGTACATAATACAATTCATGGCAACCAGCAATGATTAACCATAAGCTTATCTGAATGAAACAACTCTTAGTAGAGTTAAGTAAAAACAAACTTGCCTGAACCGTTGATTACCGCTACGCAATTTATATCGCTTTATCCGAAGACCTAATATTAGTAATATAGATCTCTAATATTAGAATAATATCATCATAGTATAATATTACTATAAGATATATATATATATATATATATATATATATATAAAAACATAGAATAACCTAAACACATAACACATATCCCTATCAGTTTATAACACACATAAGCCTCAGTATCAAGTCAAACTATTGCAGTCTATCTTGATTCTGACAAAATTTTAACGTCCCGACGGTCTAGTTGGACAATTTTTATCGAGTCTAAGTTCAATTAAACTCTGCCTAACACTTAACAATTATCTAAGATAATTTTAATATCAGTCAAAATATTTTTCTAAGTCTCATAATAATTTTCACATAATTATTATCATTTATCTTGATTTTTCAATCATTAAAATCGTATTTAAATGAATTAAATACCACAATATTCTATTATTATTAATATTTATTTATAATCAAATATTAATGAAATTCATGTCATAATATTATAATATATTTATAATATATCAAAGTATTTTTAATACTTTAAAATCATATTTATATGACTTAAATTTATTATCCAATAATTGCTATTAATATTAAAATATTAATATTTTCATGACAAAATATCAAAAGTTATATTTTATAACTTAAAATATTATTCTAACACTTAAATCATTTTTATATGATTTATAAAACATTAATTCTATTTTTCCATAATTTATTTAATAAATTTATTAAATAAACTAATTATCATTAATTTTAATTTATTAATAAATTTCATCACAAAATATTAAAATTCATTAAAAATAACTTAAAATATTTCCTAATACCATAATATAATTTTTCATGATTTTTCATGAATTAAAATTATTTTTAAATAATTTATTTAATATTATAATTAAATAAATTAAATACCATTTATATTCCAAAAATATTAAATATTTATGAAATATAATCTAAATAATTAAAAACTATTTTTCGGACTTTAAAATAATTTTTCGGAATTTATTATGTATTTTTAATAATCAAAAATCATTTAATTCGATTTATTTAATTAAAATAATTATTTTTCAAAATTATGTGTCGCTAAACGTACCATAGGCGACAAAACTGTCACTAATGGTGTTCTTGAGGTGTTCTTCAGCTGCCCAAAAAATGCATGTCAGAGTTCGAGGGGCTTGGTTTGACCGGTTCTAATTTCTTAGTTACTAAGTTTCTGAGCTTGTAATATGGTTAGATATGAAGTACTAATGTAATACAAGAATTACCAACTTGTTCCATGGCCATACAACATCAGATCATAGAGATATAAGTCTCCGAATATTCTGACAACGCTGTTCTTCATTTTCTGGGTTTTTCAGAAAATGAAGAACAGCTGAGGGTACTAGGTTTAGATCATTGTGGTTTGAAATCTGGGCTTGTTAAGTGTATTCTAAATGTTTACATCTGTAGACGAGACACCAGGGTACAAATATCCATCATTATATCATCATAAAAACAAAATAATCAACAGATTAGAGCTGGTCAAACCACACTAGAAATTTCGGCTCTTGAAGGTTCTAGGTTTCCCAGAAACCTTCTTAAGGCGAATTGGTCAACGTATTTTGACCTTGATTATTTTTCATTCTAGTTGTTGTAAAACCCCAACTTTTATAAATAAAGATGAATTTTCTATAAATGTCATTTTTGAATATTATGGAGTTAATTTGATATAATGTTATAGTTGTGGGTAATATTTATAAATTTTATAAAGTACGCAAGTTGTTATATAATATTCGATTGGTCGGGGAATATTCGTTTTAACAGGGAATATTCGTACAACGGCACAATCATTGGTGGACCCCACAACGAAATTATTGTCGGATTGAGAAAACGACAAAAATATTTTATTAAAAATAACGGCGGAAATTTTACCATTGTTACTGTTGAACTACTCGGTAGTAGAAGTACAGTAATACGTGTGGTTGCATAGTAGCACACGGTATTGATTATTACTGCTTATGTGAGAAGTCACTCAGTTTGATTCAATTATTGTCAGTTAATAATATGAATTATTTAGCGATAATGACGTTTTGTTTTATTCGTAATAAAACATAAACATCTTTTTATATAAAACAGAATACTTTATTAAAGTTATTCTATAAATAGAATATATTATATTTTATTTAAAAGATTTTTCTTTAAATATGGACCGTTAGATTAAAGTAATCAATCTGAACCGTTCATGGATTAGTTACTATGCATTCTATTTTTCTATAAATAGCAGCTCATTCCTTCATTATTTCTTACGAATTCACTGAACTCTAGAGAGAGAAACTATAGAGAGAAACTATAGAGAGAGAGAGAAGAAGAGTATTCTGCTACTTAACTACTTCCTTATTTCAGCTCGTCTTTAAAACGGTAAGGGGTGTTATTCTTTCTTATTCATGAAGAGAACTGTTGTTATTCCATTTCTTATTATTCTGTTGGAATAACCTGTATACGCGGATCTACCCTATACTTGGTGACATTCTTCTATTATTCTGTTGGAACATCCTGTCTGTGTGTTTTACACCGGACCTGGTTTCGTTTTTATTATTATTCTGTTGGAACATCCTGTCTGTGTGTTTTACACCGGACCTGGTTCCGTTTTTATTATTATTCTGTTGGAACATCCAGTCTGTGTGTTTTACACCGGACCTGGTTCCATTATTTATTATTCTGTCGGAATATCCTGTCTGTGTGTTTTACACCGGACCTGGTTCCATTATTTATTATTCTGTCGGAATATCATGTCTGTGCGTTTACGCTGGACCTGGTTCTATTATTTATTATTCTGTTGGAATAACCTGTTTGTGCGGTTTATCGCATGCATGGTGATTTCTTTTGTTATTCCATTCTTTATTGTACTCAATTGGTTAAGTTTTGACTTCTATACTCCATGAAATTTGTGGAATATCCTTGATAATTGCGTTTCATCCAGTATCTTTTCATGAAAATATTCTTCTAAGTATTCTTGAATTTTACTCCACAATGCAGTATCATGTTGACAATTTGGACGTTGTTAATTCTTGGATAAATTAATTCTTGAACTTGTTTTATTGAATTCTTATATCATTGTCATCATCCTCATGTTTATAAAATGTTGAAAGTCATCAGTGGCCTGTAGTGCATAGACGGACTTGGTATGATTATGACCAAGGATTATTCGGTATAATCATGACCGTAATGTTACAAATGATGTGGTAAAAGTCCTCATTGGCCTGTAGTGCATTGATGGACAGTTGTTGGCATGATCATGACCATTAATGAATATACGAATATCCTTGGCCGTCGTGCAGGGGTGATTCGATGATGTGAATTATTTTATTAAGCTGAGTCTCAGCGATCACAGTGTTGGAAAATCTTTTAAATCATAAAAGATAGTAGAGTTTATTTTCTACTTGACTCTTTTAATGGATTGCTTGTTCCGCTGCAGTTAAACTTGATGTCTATTATATTTTATCAGTTTAACATTGTTGAAGGCTAATGATAATTTATTCTGCATTATCTTAGTCATGATATTTCTTACTGGGCTAGTTGAGCTCACCCTTTCTTTCACTGTTCTCTTCAGGAAATGAGAACGTAGCTGGGGCAAGTCGGGGAACAGAGTGATGGTCCGAATGATAGTATTAGTTAGTAGTCCTCACTATTCTATGTAATGGTGTGTTAATAAATGTAATGAGGACTCCTTTTGAGTATGAATACTCTCTAGAAGATAATATTTGTATTCAAACTCACAGTTTATGTTTTGTCGTATTGTACACGACAGTTGTATTAGTAAGTTGTATTTGTATTTTGTACTATGTATCTGACGACCCAAGATGGGTGATGTATACCTAATTTTGGGGGCGTCACAGTTGTGATCTAAGTGATCTAGTAGCATACATGTATAATTAATATACTCTTCTACAACCACAACCTAACAACACGACCAAAAGATCAAACGACTGCAAGATCAGAGGCTTACAAAAGCTTGTCAGGAATTCTGGAAAACTTCTGGATAACCCAGAAACAGATTTCGTGAACGGTCAACGTGGTTTGACCGAGCATAACTGATGATCTAGACTAGATCTGACCCTGCTTCCAGTTTCAGATCAAAGTTCTCATGTCATAAAATAGATTCAAACATAAAATACACAAAACATCAAACACATAAAGATCTAGAGGTTCTGACATTAGGCTGTCAGGCCTTATTTTTTTTAGTTTTCCAGATTTGTCAAAACCTTAATTCCGAGCATCAAAATGATATGGATCTAGGTTTTGGAAACCCAGATCATCAAGTGACACCTTCTAACACTACTTTAAACAATCCATTACTACATCTAACATACAACACATAGATTTCAAAAATTAGGGTTCTTATACCTTTTATGCTTTGATTTTTGATTTCTGCCTTCTGATTTTGATCTTGGCTTGATATGAAATGATCATGGCTTAATATTTTACTCTGTCTCACTCTAGATTTCGAAGTTGAAGAGAGAGAATGGGTTTGGAGAAAATAAAAATGAAAGTATGCATTTTCTCTCTCTTAATCTAATATAAATGGCATGATTCAATGTATCTAATGTTGCTAGGTGTCCTCAAATCTGATCTTGTAATTATTTAATGCACATGGGATAAACATTAGAGTAGTGAGTCACCAAGATTGCCATATCTTTTGCTTAAGATTAAGAAAAGGGCATTTTAGTCATTTCACACACAAATTTAATGGCAATCTAGTAAATGGTCAAACCCTTAGGGTTTATGGTTTGGGTTAAGGTTTAGAATTTGAAAAACCTTAGGGTTTAGGTTTTAACCCTTACATTTTTGTAATTTAATTTTTAATATTTCTAAATTTCGGTTTTCAAAATAGAAAATTAATATTTCTAAATTATAATTAGAATTTTCTAATTATATTAAAATTTAGTAATCATTACTCAAGCTTGTCAATTAGGATTATTATTTCCTAATTAAAATTGTTAATTTAGTAATTAGGTTTCATAATGGTGCATTAGGGTTTATAACCCAAAATTAGGGTTTTTTTAAAAAAATTGAAATTAGGGTTTGCTAATTAATTAAGCTTTTCCCTAATTAACATTATAATTAATAACGTTTAACCTTATACATAGCATTTGCATTCCCAAACTAGGGTTTTAAATTTCCGAATTAGGGTTTTAAATTCCCGGAACCAAAATTAGGGTTTCAAAACCGGTTTCTAAGGTTTTTTATTAGACATTAGGGTTTTCTAACTGAACGTTGACGTTCTTAATTTATACTTGGGGTTTGTTACAGATATCGTTTATCTGGTCAACCCTTGATCCTTAACCACATTTTGAATACATAAATGACCATATACACAGAACATAAACACGTATTCCCTTAATCCTGAATAATTCACTTAAATCCTTCACAAAATTTTGAAATCCTCAAAATTCCTTCTCAAAAATGTCAAACACATACACTTATTTTCTGTCTAGGTTCTAATTTTGAACCTTAAATCAATTAATTAAAATTTTAAAAAAAAAATTCCAAATTCTCGAGTTGTCACAGCGGGGGGGGGGGGGGGAGATGATTAGCAGTAGCTATTCCCGCCCCAAAGGGGGGTCCTATAATGTAAATGCCCGCCTCGGCAGAGGTGCTGCAGTGACTGATTTTTGTTGTTGTTTTTTTTTGGATTGTTTTGATGCAAGAAGCCTTAACTTAACTTAACTTCAAGAACATACATAATCCTTAAACATGTGTCAATGCATGTTGCAAGATGCTTTAGTAGGTTTGGAGTTTGAATTATAACCTTTTAAAAGAGAAGATTAAGAGACGAAAATAATGTTTGTAAAACCTTACGCCTTTTTGGAATCTAACCTTTTGAGCATGTATTCGCAACTTACTTAGTTTTGTAAATACATATGAAATGTGAATTCAACGTACTTTGCATGCTTAGTTATTTGTCATGAAACTTTAAGATTTGAAAACTAATTGAGTTGTAAACTCGTAACTTGTATTGTGAACTTTTGAACGACTACGATAGGATGCTTTATGCCTCTAAAGATAATCAACATGTTCACACATCTAGTTATACAACCAAATCGAATACATGTAAGTATGCGTAGAAAGAGGTTGTTTGGCGATGTTATGTGGTTTAATGAATACTATAGTTAGTAGTTGATACAATGAGCTCTTTTAACTTGTAAAATGGAAATGTATGAGTAACTTTAACAAGGGGCCAAACCTAGCCTAAAGTTTCTTTAAAATGTGAAGCAACTTAAGCTAGAATACGTGAAGTAAGTAATATTTTATGAATACAAGTAAAAGATGAGCATATGGTACTAAAAGATTTTTAAAAGTAAGAACAATGTGAATTATACATCTATGAGTTTGACTATGTATAAACTACATGAGTTTAAATATGTGTGATAAATGTATGTGGATATGTACGTCAAGGTGTGTGACTAATGAATACCTATACATACATAAATAGGATAACATAGTTCATTGAGGTGATTTTACGCTATAAGTGGTAATCAACGCTAAAGGCAAGTCTCCTAACTCACACAACTTTGGATTTTGTGCGAGTTCTCTAACTTCGTTTGATTCTCATATTGAATGCAAGTTTTATAAATTCTTTACATTGTATATTGTATAACCCGAATTGTTGTCATACTTATATCGAGCAAATATCTATTACTATTCAAAAATCATTTGTATGCCTTAACATTGTTACAAGCATTGGACTTATCGTTCATAAATGCATTATAAAAGTGGTCTAAGCCTTTGATTCGGCTAGACTATAATCATGTGTTAAGAAAGCTATCCAAACCAATTGACTTTGTGCGGACTCTTGTAAATCTACTGAGATGAACAACCCTCTTAAAAAGGGGAAATTTTATATTGTCGTGGAACCGACGTGCGCACATGAGTATGATTAAATGTTATGCATAACGTATGGTACTTTAGACTAATCACCTGTTGTACTTGTTTATATTAGGTTTACAGTATAATACTGTTAATTCTAGTAAGAGTTCTTAATCCTTAGTGACTGCTCAGTGTTCATTCTTAATAAACCTTGAAATATTGTTAATATCCTTCAGTCTATAGCGACACTTATTGAACACTCTTGATTTTTCTTGATATCCTTGAACTATCAACTACTGTTATACCTTGGAAGATTCAAACGTTATAACTGCTTATTCTTATTGCTGAATTACTTGCTGGGCAAATTTGTTGCTCATTCTTGCTTCCTTAAAAACATTACAGTTAAGGCAGAGCAAGGCGGTACATCGGGAAAGGACAAAGGAAAGGGCAAGGCTACAAAATTGCTTAGTCCTTTAAGTGTAGAAGTATTATTATTATTGTTATGCTTAATATGATATATTAAGGATGATTAAAATATATTCAAGTTTAATCACTAGATTGTTGTAGTAATGGTTACGGTACTTTGGGACGCGAATATTTATATTATATCAATGTAAATTATTCTATTATTTTCGTTGTTGATAATTTTAGTTTGACATTAGAATTAGTGCGTGACAAACTAAATTCGAGATATGAGTGTATGGATTTGGGGGCTTTACTAAACATGTTATAATTAGAGTATTTCCATCAAGGGATGTTTTGAGTTCTCTGTAAAATAGCTATTGTACGATCAATGCATGAATTGATGATTTATGTGTATATACACGATAATATATAATCATAACACGTTTTCTACCGTCTATGTATGTTTTTAAACCATCAATTTCATATAAATATGCCGTAATTGGAGTTTTATAGTTTTACAGAGAAAAATATATGAATATGGCTTATAAGTACAAAAAAATTATGTTTAAATTGCATATTAATCGGTAAATTGATAAATGATTTCGTTTATACATGTAAAAACAAAAAGAATGAAACTTAAACGAACTGATTTGGTCGAAAAATGAGTTCGCAGTAGTTGATTTCGTTAATAATGTTAAAAATAGAGTTTTTCATAAGAGCAGTGAAATTATGTGATTTGATTCAAGTGTATGAATTAAGTTGTTAAAATCATGCTAGAAAGGTTGGGTCATGATCATATATGAAATATAGTATCTAGGTGTGCTTAATTTAATGTATGAACAAGGAAATTGGAAGTTTTTTCCATGTTCTGTGTTTTTTCGTGAACTTTAGATTCTAGAACTAGTGTGTCGCGTTGCAGCACCAGATCCAGGCTTAAGATCCGAGCTGCAGCGCCAATAGTCCGCGCTGCAGTGCCAGATGCAGTTCAAATGGTGGAGCTGCAGCGCCACTCTGCAGTTTTGCCCAGAAATGAGATTTTTAATTGTTCAAGTTTAGGAAATATAATTGTAACCTAATCTAATGAACATAAAAATGTGTTAGACATATAATGTGATGTTAAAATAGATTCTTAACATGTCAATAAGGTATTTACATGTTTAATTGATTTGCCGAATGCGTATTTAGCTCGTCGTTCGTGAAGTCTAATAATGTGTAAGAATTATGTAATGATCAGAGTTTAGTGAGAAGATAATGAACTTGTGATGCTAGTTACGTTATAATTAACTAGTATTGTGAATGTAAATGGTATGTAGGAATAAATTGAGAAACGTGAATAGTTAACGTGTAATCTATGCAAGAGACAAGTTTTTAAACCTTACCTCTTTACATTGAGCAAGTTTCTAAACCTTACCTTTTTACATTGAGCAAGTTTCTAACCCTAAACTTTATTTGAGCAAGTTCTAGACTTATAATCTATGTCGAGCAAGTTCTTGTCATTTATTGATCAAGTTCAAGATTTCATATTAAATGTTATCATTCTTTTAAAGCATGATTCTTGTTATACAATACTTATTCCATTGTATACCTCTTGAGTTTATTATTCAAACTGAATATCATTTATTGTTGAACCTTGTAAGACTAGCGAACCCTTATTGATTCGACTAGTCCATAATTGATGGACGTTCTAAATTTCAGAACCCTTATTGAGATTATCCAAACCAAACTTCCTTTAGTGCGGACTCTAATGTCAAACTGAGATGAACAATCCTGTTATAGGGGATTAATTATGCTTTAGTGTTAAGATATTGTGCACAGTATGGTACTAAGGGCTGATCCCCCTAAGTACGAGAAGAAGAGTCCATAGTCTTATGACTTTTAAAGGTTTCAAGTATAAACATTTGACAACCTAGGACATAGTTCAAGGTCTTATGACCCTCAGAAGTTCTTTTGATTCCTGTTATTCATTCTTGATTCAAAAGCCGAGTTTTTTTTATTTCAGAAGTCTTTAATTCACTCGCATGTTATTATATTGTTGTTATATTATTATACTTATGGGCAATCGTGCTCACTCTTGCGTAATAATAACATTATAGTTAAGAAGAAAAGGTCCGACGAGCCTTCTACTTGCAAAGGCAAGGGCAAAGTTAACAAGTGATGAAGACTTGTTGTTTATTTGATGTATTTATGTTTCAGACTTATGTTAAAGTTGTGTAAGACTTATTATTTGTTTATGTATCCGCATTTGAGATTTAAGGTTAGTATGACCTGGGGTTGATGTATTTACATTCAGATGTTGTAACTCTGTAAGGAGAGGATTTATTTGTATCTATTTATGATTTTCATTTATTATGGGTAGATAGACATATGATGTTTGTACAGTGAACACCAAATCTTGTGAGAATTGGAGTACCCAGATTTGGGGGTATCACAGGTTGGTATCAGAGATGTAGGTTATTAACCTTAAGTGGGGGAACAACCTTAGGTAGTAGCTTTATAGGAGATCGAGAACATAGTGGTGATAAGCTCTTATCGAGTTCTAAGAAATGAATTCCTTAATTCATTGAAGATAATAAAAGACTTTAGTGCTTATGTGATAAACTTATGTGCTCGCGAATATCGATTAATAACTAAAACTTAAAACTGTGTTGTCAGGATGTCAGATGTTGGAGGATCTAGTCAAGTTGGGGAGGAGGATCCCCGAGTACCTAGAAAGGAGGAGCCCCGTGATATCCATGTTGTCCGGGAGCAGTTGGTACAGAGAGAACCATCTCCGTTGATCACTGTTGTTGGTCAGGAGCATGAGCCTGAGTCTGATCTAGAGGAGGACCGTGAGGAAAAAGAGGAGGAAGATGAGTTCCCATAGAACTCTATTGCAGCTCAGATATATGACGAGGTGTATGACCATACCATCGAGCTTCAGGATAGAGTCAAAGAGTTAGAAGAGCTGGCAGATGAATGCCAGGCCACTATAGGACAGAAGAATGAGGAAATCCAAGGTCTTGATGCATGTCTTGGAAATGTGGAGTGAAAATTAGTTCACTTAGAAGGTGACAATGAGGACCTGGCGGCAGAGGTTGCAAAGCTGAAGGATGATTTGAGAGAGGAATCCACCAAACGAGTCAGAGCTGAAGATGTAACAATCCAGAATTTTAATTGTAATTTTTAAATATTTATTAAATTATATAAATATTTAATGGATGCGTTTATTGTTGAATAATTATTTGTTTAGTTTGATTTGATTTGATTTGGTTAATTATTTGTTAAATAAATAATTAATGAGTTAAGGAAATTAATTATCATGAGATAATATTCTAATTTAAATTATAAATTAAGTCAGAGGGTTTATAATGATTAAATAAATTATTATAATGATATTTTAATTTAAATTGGTAATTAAAATGATGTGTTAGTTGATTAAATAAAATTATAATTATAAAGAAAATTATAATTATGTTGCATTGATTTATGTGTTAAAGTAATTTAATAAATTGTTATTAGAATTAATTAAATTGATTATTAAAATTTAATTAAATAAAAGTGTGACAAATAACCTTACTATAAAAGAGTTATTAAAATAAATTAAAGGAGTTTAATGTTTTGCCAAACAAGGCTTAATGCATAATAAGTCTTTAATCTAAATGTATTTTACCAAACAAGGCATAAGGATTAATTGATTAAATTTTAAGTTAGTTAGCCAAACAAACCTTATGGCTTTTGATTTTCAAAAATAATATAACTAATGTCAGTTAAAGTTATATTTATATTATATACTTAATACCTATATTATTATTATTCGTTATATTTTATTAGTACGTAAGTTAAAGTTAGGAAGAAAGAACTCAGAAGAAGAAAAAGAAGAGAAGAAGAAAGGCTAGAGAATTTGAGAGAAAAATTAGAGAAAAGAAGCTTGAGAATCAAAGAAAAGTTATCATCTTTTAGAAAACAAGGTATCATCTTACCCTTTTAAATTTCTTTAAAGTTTTAGTTTTATTCTCTTCCAAAATCCTCTGTAAAATCTTTGTAGAGGTTAAATTATTTGTTATATATAGTTTTATATGATAAATTGGTTGTTATAAAGTTGTTTTCATAAGTTTATAAATGAATTAATTCATGTTATGTAATTATTTGTGAAGAAAATTATATTACAGTGAATTGGTATGAACATTTATGAATATGGCTTAGTTTAAAGTAAAAATTAAAGTTTAATTAGTTGTTTAATATATATATTGACTATTGATTTTGAAAGTAGATGAATAAACTAAAACAAAGTATTTTGAATTAACTATTTTGGTTGAAAAACAAAATCACAGTGATAATTTTCACAGAAGATGTCAAAAAGTGAAGTTTTATCAAAAACAGTGAAATTAAATGTTTTAAATTCGATGTTTATGTTGTTATATAGGTAAAATCATGTTAAGAGTTTTTCAATTATGTTTATGTGAAGTCTCTGTATGTATTATGTGTTAATTCAGTTGTTAGAAAGTAACTTGTAGGCCAAAATTGACTTTGTTCATGTGATTGCCGAAGTTAGTCGCCGATGTAACGATCGAGAAATTTGTAATTTAATTTACATATTTATTGAATTAAATAAATATTTTAAATAATTTATTTATTGAGGAAAATAAATAATTTATGAATTGTGGTTAATTAATTTAGTAACTAAATTGATTAATGTTAATTAAATTGAGTAATGATAATTTTATCTAATGGATTTAATTTAAGGAAATAATTAAATTAAATCAATTGCTTAATATGTAAGAAAATAATTAAATTAAATGAATTGTTTAATTTGAAAGAAATAAATAAATTAAATAAAGTGATGTGTCTAATTTATTAATTAAATTAGATATATAATTATTTATTATTCATTAAAGTAATTATAATAGAAATTATTTTAATTACCGTTACAAGTTATTTAAATTAATTAAGCTAAAGTTATTTAATTAACTAGGTGTGACACATGAAACTATATAATATAAATAATATAATAATAATTTAGTTTGGGAAATTGTGGGTTAGCCAAACATGTTCTTGTGGCCTTTGGCTTATTCCAACTGACGCCTTTTTATTTTTTTTAACTAATGAACGTGGGGAGTCTTCAGTTTATTTTTTTAAGCGTCTTTTATTTTAAGCCAAGTTCATAGAGGGTTCGGGAGAGAAGAAGAAATACAGAGAAGTTGCAAGAGAGAAAACACTGAGTGTCTGTGATTATCAGGTGGAAGAGGAGGGTTTGCTAATTATTTTGCTAATCAAGGTATAAATTATCCCTATTCTAACATTTAGTCTCGGTATATATATATATATATATATATATATATATATATATATATATATATATATATATATATATATATATATATATAGTTTTGCAAAATCTGTTTATCATCATATATGGTTGATGCTTGTTTATTAAATACATGAAATTTGAGTTTGTAGGTATAAAAATATATCACAGTGTTTATGTTCATATAATATGGTTTAGAAAGTACAAAACTTCATGCTCAATATGTGTTATAATCTGTTATTTGATATTAGAATATGTTTGTATGTTAAGAAACGAAAGCGGCGTAGTTTAAATCGTGTTAATTGATTAAGAAACGAGTTCATGGTGATCGAATTCGCTAAAAGTGTAAAATATGGTGAAATTTAGAAAAAATATGGTTTTGATTCTTCAAAGTTGTGTGTATATGATGTTTATGTAGTTAGAATGGTGTATAGCATGCTACTATAATATTACAAAGTTGTAGATGTTGAAGTTTGGTGAATTTCTGTGGAATTGCGATTTTTGGCCTATAACAGAGTCTAAGTTCGTGTTCTGTAAAAACTGAAACTGTTGTGCCGCGCGGGCACGCTGCCTCTTGGCGCGGGCGCGCAGGCGCGTCGGACTCTAAGCTAACCATGGCGTGGCCGCGCCAGTGGTCAGTCAGACCCAGTGTTGAGCTGTTAACAGCATAGCTAGGGGAATTGTTAACATAACCTATTTAATGATTGTAGAGGAACCTGAAATGTGTTATAAGATATAACAACATGTTGTAATCACAGTGTTGAAACTATAGACTATGAATTAGTAAAGTTATGTAATGATCCAAATGCGATGTTTTCAAAAGTTAAAGATAAATGATAAGATTTGTGTTAGTTTATTGTGAGATTTCAGATTCGTTAAAGGTGTTAATCAACATGGTTAGATATTAAGTTAAGGTTATGACCTAAATGGTGGTTAAAACCCCTAAGGTTAATATTCATATAACTAATTGTTATTGGGATTCCAATGATACGTGTAGGGTAATTGGAGAGCAATATTACATTTGTGTAGCTTACCTACAAGGCAAGTTTCTAAACCTATCTTTTTTACATTGAGCAAGTTTTCTAATTCTATCTTGTTATTAGTGAGCAAGCTTTCTAACTTCATTCTTTTATTAATGAATGCAAGTCCCTAAACTTTTATTGAGCAAGACTGTTGATTCTATCCTTATGTACGATTGAACAAACTCTTGTAACCTAATTCGTTACCTCGAGCGAGTTTTATTTTCTAAATCTTGATATTATTATTCAAAGCATATATTGTTCTAATACATTAATTCAAATGAGATTATTCTAACTCTTTTGGATATAGCACTTTGCATGTGTATCATGTTTATTCAATTATATTGTTGATATCCTATCTTTGACTTTGATAGCCTTGTTCAGTTATACATTCTTGTATTAAATCTTCAAGTAGTACGCAAACTCCTATTGATTAAACTAATCTATAATTGAATAGTGTTCTAAAATTCTAGAAACACTGGCAAGCTAGTTCCAAACTAAACTTTCTTTAGTGCGAAAATTCTAAATTCAAACTGAGACGAACAACCCTATCATAGGGGATTTTGTACGTGTAACGTTTAGATGTTTGTGCACAATACATGGTACAAAGGGTTGATCCCCCTAAGTACATTAAAAAGAGTTTGTATAGTCTAATGACTGTTAAGGTTAAGGTAATAATACCTAAAAACTAGAGACATAGTTCGTGGTCCTAAGACCCTCAGATATTAAAGTTCAAACTTGTTTTCTATTTTTGATTCGTAGAACAAGTTCATTATTGTTTAGCATTCGTTCTTCAATCTCATGTTGTTATTGCTACTCTTTATATCAGTGAGCAATTGTTTGCTCACTCTTGCAATTAACACTGCAGCTAAAGCTGAGAAAGTTGATGAGCCATCTACTAGCAAAGGAAATGGCAAGATGTCCAAGTGTTGAAGACTTATGAGAATTTTATTTTAATTGATTATGTTAAAGACTTGTTTTATTTTTATGATGTATTTCACAAACTTATGTAATAATTTTAAGGTTAAATTACCTGGGATTATTTTTAAAATGATGTAACTCTTTAATGGGAAAGACTATTGTTTAAGTTATTTAAATTATGTCTTTATCCTCAATGATGGGTAGTAAGATGTAATGGTTTTGGATAGTGAACGCCAAATCTTGTGGGAATGAAGTAACCGAATTTGGGGGTGTCACAGGTTGGTATCAAAATTTTAGGTTATGAATCTTAGGTGGGGAAACCTTAGGAAGTAACCTTTAAGGAAACAGAAAACATAGTGGTCTTTAACTCTTATCGGGTTTTAAGGAAAGGATTAAGGTATCCATTGAAGCTAAATAATAAAAGACATTATGTGCTATGTGTTAATAACTTATGTGCTCGCGAGTATCGATAATGTTAAATAAAACTTAAAATATTTTGTTGTCGGGATGTCTAACAAAGGAGGGTCCAGTCCAGCTAGGGAGGTGATACCTCAGGTACCTAGAGATGACGAACCCCCGGATATTCACGTTGTGCGGGAGCAGTTGATCCAGGAGGATGAGCTTGTAACCGATCCCGAGGAGGATAGCTCTGAGGAGGATGAGGAGGAAGAGGATCCTGAGGAGTTTCCACCAAACTCCATATCAGCTGAGATGTATGATGCTTTGTATGATCGGAACATAGAGTTACAGGATAATGTTGAGGAATAGAAGGAGTTAGTTGAGATGCATCATACTACGGTGGAGTGGAAGGATGCGGAGATTCAAGAACTCGACTCACGCCTTGGAATCACGGAGTGGGACTTAGTGCAAACGAAAGGTCAGCATGAAGATTTGTTGGCAGTGAACGGGAAGATGAAGACTAACATGGAGAAATTAAAAGATGACTTCAAAAAGGAATCAGCTAAGCGTGCAAGAGCAGAGGACGCTTAGATGAAGAAAACCAAGATGAACGAGATGGATTACGCTTTTAATTATGCGATTGATAGGGCCCAGGATCG
Source organism: Panax notoginseng (assembly GCA_016801055.1). Lineage (NCBI taxonomy): Eukaryota > Viridiplantae > Streptophyta > Magnoliopsida > Apiales > Araliaceae > Panax > Panax notoginseng. The sequence continues at coordinate 89,733,652 of CM029022.1, read as the reverse complement.
AGTCTATTATTATCCACCTCAGTTTGAGGACTCGCCGTGGTTCGTGATGGATCATAGAACAGCGTATCGTATTATGGAGGAGGAACGTCGAAAAGCCTTACGACGTCTTAATATGCGTAGATAGAAATAAGATTAATAATAATATGTGGTTATTTATGTGGATAAATAAAATTTTTAATCCCTTATTTGAGATGGATAAAGGGATAGTATGAGAATGTAATCCTGAAACTTGTCTAGTTTAGGAAAGTGGATGTTTATAGCAGATATGCTATCTTTAATATGTTTTAAAACTTTATGAATGAATAAAAGTTTATTTGAAATGTTATGTGTTATAGCTTTCATCTTGAAATGTTTAAGTTAAACTTCAAATACCCAAGAAGTTGATTAATGAACTAATAAACGTATATTTTAACAAAAAATACCTCCTAGAAGAAGACAACCACGTCAACAACCACCTCCTGAGGGGTCTACTAATAATAATAACGAGGCCAATGATATCCCGGTTCAACAGTTGGTAACCTTGTTGACGGGTGCACTTGTGAATCAACCGCAAGCTCAAGTCACAACCTTTAAAGAATTCAAAGCGGTAGGACCGCCAGAGTTTCAAGGGTCTATGAATCCAGTGGAAGCCCAAACCTGGATTATGGAAATGGAAAAGGTGTTCGATGTTGCTAGAGTTAACGAAGATTAGAAGACTGCGTTCGCAACGTTCATGCTGAAGTCTGAAGCTAGCTACTGGTGGCAGTCAAATAAGGTTCGTGGGGGACAAGGAGTGATAGCGTGGGATAGATTTAAGGAGACGCTCTTTGAAATGTACTTTCTAGCGAGTTCTCAGAATCAATTAGAAGTGCAATTTCTGGAGTTAAAGCAAGGAACGATGACGGTGCCAGAATATGCTACGAAATTTAACGAGTTGGCAAGGTTTTCCACATATCAAGTCAACACCGATGAGCATAAAGTGAGAAGGTTCAAACAAGGATTGAAACCCTGGCTTTATAGCAAGGTTTCAATGTTCCAGCTGGATACATTTGCAGCTATTTTGGAAAAGACAATTATCGCGAAAGGTGGAATCGCCTTGACTAAGTACAACCAAGAACAGAAGAAGAGAAAGAATGAGAATGAAAATAAGACTGGTGAAAGTAACATTGGAAGTAACAGTCAGAAGAGGAAGTGGAGCGATAATTCGACTACGGGAGGACAGCAGGGAAATCAGCAGAAGAAAAAGTTTGAAGCTTATGCGACGTGTGGAAAGAACCATACTAGGGTATGTTTGAAGGGAAACCGGGTGTGTTTCAACTGTGTTCAGGAGGGACACATTGCATCGAACTGTTTTAGTCTGAAGAAAGGAGCATGTTATACCTGCGGTTCAAAGGATCACATGGGTCGTGATTGCCCTAAGAAGCCAGCGGGAAGTGCAAGTGGTGGAAAAGGAAACAACAACGGTGGTGGTGCATTGACTATCACTGGACCAGCACAGTCAAGCCGACCTACTGCAAGGACTTTCAATATAACCGTGCAAGATGCTGTACAGTCTAAGGATGTGGTGTCAGGTATCATTTCGATTAATGGTATTAATGTTTATGTACTATTTGATTCGGGTGCTACTTGTTCATTTATATCCGATGAATTTGCTCAGAACTTAGATTTTCCTCAGGAAGAATTAGATTATCCTTTGACTATAGAGATTGCGAATAGGGAAGTGATTCCTGTTAGATTCATATATATGAATTGTAGAGTGGTTATAAAGGGTCAAGAGATGAGGGTTGATTTGATACCAATTAGACTTGGTGAGTTTGATGTTATACTGGGAATGGATTGGTTATTCAATTACGAAGCAGTAATTGATTGCCAAAGGAAGTGTGTTAACCTTATGACTCCGTCAAAGGTAGTGTTCTATGGCAGTAAGTCACCTCGACAAGCAAGTTGTCTGACGGTGATGCAAGCCAAGAAGTTGTTGACACAAGGATATGTAGGATACTTAGCCTACATAGTCGATACACAGAAGAAGAGTGCGAAGTTAAAAGAGATACCGATCATAAGAGATTTTGCAGACGTATTTCCAGACAATTTGTCTGGTCTTCCGCCGGATCGACAAATCAAGTTCGTGATTGATTTAGTACCAGGAACGACCCCGATATCTAAAGCACCATACAGAATGGCCCCGGTAAAAATGAAAGAGTTGATGGTGCAATTGCAAGAATTGCTCGACAAGAAGTATATTCAGCCAAGTGTTTTGCCATGGGGAGCGCCGGTGTTGTTTGTTAAGAAGAAAGACGGATCGATGCGGCTCTGCATTGATTACCGAGAATTGAATAAGGTCACGATTAAAAATAAGTATCCATTACCTAGAATCGACGACCTGTTCGATTAGTTGAAGGGAGCGAAGTATTTCTCAAAGATAGACTTGAGAAGTGGTTATCATCAGTTGAAGGTGAGGCCAGAGGATGTACCGAAGACGGCATTCAGAACTCGGTATGGTCATTACGAGTTTCTGGTTATGTCATTTAGTTTAACTAATGCACCTGCAGCGTTCATGGATTTGATGAACAGGGTGTTTAAACCATTCTTAGATAAATTTATGGTGGTGTTTATTGATGATATATTGGTATATTCCAAAACCAAGTAGGAACATGTTGAACACTTAAGACTGACATTGGAGACATTAAGAAAAGATAAGTTGTATGCTAAGTTCTCAAAATGTGAGTTTTGGTTAGAACGTGTACAGTTTCTCGGTCACGTTATTGATAAGGACGGAATTTCGGTAGATCCATTAAAAGTTGAGGCTGTGATAAACTAGGATCAGCCGAAGACACCGTCAGAAGTAAGGAGTTTCTTAGGATTGACAGGTTACTACAGGCATTTAATTCAAGATTTTTCCAAGATCACGACCCCATTGACGAATTTAACCAGGAAGGCGGTTAAATTTGTTTGGACGGAGAAGTGTGAGGAAAGTTTTTGAGAATTAAAGAAGAAGTTGAGTTCAGCACCTGTGTTGTCATTGCCTGATGATACAGGAAATTTTGTGGTGTATAGTGACGCATCACATAAAGGACTAGGCTGCGTGCTTATGCAGAACGGCAGAGTTATTACGTATGCATCACGACAGTTGAAAAATTACGAAAAAGGGTATCCGACTCATGACTTAGAGTTGGCGGCAGTGGTGTTTGCCTTGAAGATTTGGAGACATTATCTTTATGGAGAGAGGTGTGAGATATATACTGACCATAAAAGTCTGAAGTATATCTTTACATAGAAAGATTTGAATATGAGACAGAGAAGATGGTTGGAGCTAATCAAAGACTATGAGTGCGAGATTTTCTATCATCCCGGAAAGGCGAATGTTGTTGCTGATGCTTTAAGTAAGAAGGGACGAGAAAAGTTAATGATGTTGACAGCTCAGGAGAAGTTAGTGTCGGACATGGCTAAGATGGAGTTAGAAATTAGATATCCAACAGAATCCGATGAAATATTATTCCAGATGGGAAACAGTTTAACATTGGTAGATAAACTGAAGAATGCACAACTTCAGGATGAAGACTGCGAAAAGATAAAACAGAAAGTATTTGAAGGGGAGGAAAGCAAATTCAAAATTGATTCGGAAGGATTACTTCAATTCGAAGGGAGAATTTGGGTTCCGCCAATACCAGAAGTTAAAGAGAAAATTTTGAGTGAAGCTAACAACTCAAAATATTCGATTCACCCTGGGAGTACAAAGATGTACCAGGATCTTAGACATCATTTTTGGTGGCCGAATATGAAGAAGGATGTAGCTGAGTGCGTGGAAATATGTTTAACGTGTCAGAAAGTTAAAGCTAAACATCAAAGGCCAAGCAGATTATTACAACCATTGGAGATACCGGAATGGAAATGGGAGCATATCACAATGGATTTTATGGTAGGTCTTCCAACGACTCAGCAAGGTTACCATGCTATTTGGGTGATTGTCGATCGATTGACGAAGTCGGCACACTTTTTACCAATCAAGATTAGATTTAACCTGGATCGGTTGGCAAAACAATACGTTAAGGAAATTATTTCAAGGCACGGTGTACCTGTGTCCATTGTATCAGACAGATATCCGCGTTTCACATCTAATTTTTGGAAACGATTATAAGAATGTTTAGGAACTCAGTTGAGAATGAGCACAGCGTACCATCCTCAAACAGACAGTTAAAGTGAGAGAACCATCTAGACACTAGAAGATATGCATAGAGCATGTATTATGGATTTCAAGGGAAGTTGGAATGACCATCTACCATTGGTTGAATTTTCCTATAATAATAGTTATCACACGAGTATTGGCATGCCGCCTTATGAAGCGTTATACGGCAGAAATTGCAGAACTCCGTTATGCTGGGATGAGGTAGGTGAACCTCAACTATTGGAGCCAAAATTGGTACAACAGACTGTTGAGATCATCAAAGTGATTCGAGCAAGATTGATAGCTGCACAAGATAGACAGAAGAAATATGTCGATCAACATCGATAGAATCAGAAATTCGATGTCGGTAGTTATGTTTTCTTAAAAGTGTCTCCCTGAAAGGGGAAAATTAGATTTGGCAAGAAGGGAAAATTAAGCCCTAGGTTTATAGGACCTTTTGAAGTGCTTCGACGAGTTGGTGAAGTGGCGTACGAGGTAGCTTTACCTCCAGACTTGGAGTATGTTCATAATATTTTTCATGTTTCAGTGTTGAGGCCATATAAGCCTGATTATAAACATGTTATAGAATATGAGCCTTACAGTTTGAGAAAGATTTGTCATATGAGGAAGTCTCTGTTCAAATTGTTGACAGAAAAGAGCAAGTACTGAGGAATAAGGTGATACCTTCTGTTAAGGTAATCTAGAGGAACCACAATGCTGAAGAAGCTACGTGGGAACTTGAAAGAGTTATGATGAAGAATTATCCTCAATTGTTTGCTTGATTTTGTATAGCTATTCTGGGGACAGAATCCTATTAAGGAGGGAAGAATGTGACGAATGAATTTATCGAATTGTGATTCTGGGGACAGAATCCTTTGAAGGAGGGAAGGATGTAACAATCGAGAAATTTGCAATTTAATATACATATTTATTGAATTAAATAAATATTTTAAATAATTTATTAATTGAGAAAAATAAATAATTTATGAATTGTGGTTAATTAATTTAGTAACTAAATTAATTAATGTTAATTAACTTGAGTAATGATAATTTTATCTAATGGATTTAATTTAAGGAAATAATTAAATTAAATCAATTGCTTAATATGTAAGAAAATAATTAAATTAAATATAATTATTTATTATTCATAAAAGTAATTATAATAGAAATATTACAAGTTATTTAAATTAATTAAGCTAAAGTTATTTAATTAACTAGGTATGACACATGAAACTATATAATATAAATAATATAATAATAATTTAGTTTGGGAAATTGTGGGTTAGCCAAACATGTTCTTGTGGCCTTTGGCTTATTCCAACTGACGCCTTTTTATTTTTTTTAACTGATGAACGTGGGGAGTCTTCAGTTTATTTTTTTTAAGCGTCTTTAATTTAAACCAAGTTCATAGAGGGTTTGGGAGAGAAGAAGAAATATAGAGAAGTTACAAGAGAGAAAACACTGAGTGTCTGTGATTATCAAGAGGAAGAGAAGGGTTTGCTAATTATTTTGCTAATCAAGGTATAAACTATCCCTATTCTAACTTTTAGTCTCGATATATATATATATATATATATATATATATATATATATGTGTGTGTGTGTGTGTGTGTGTGTGTGTGTGTGTGTGTGTGTGTGTGTGTGTGTGTGTGTGTGTGTGTGTGTGTGTGTTCATATAGTTTTGCAAAATCTGTTAATCATCATATATGGTTTATGCTTGTTTGTTAAATACATGAAATTTGAGTTTGTAGGGATAAAAATATATCACAGTGTTTATGTTCATATAATATGGTTCAGAAAGTACAAAGTTCAGAAAGTACAAAACTTCATGCTCAATGTGTGTTATAATATGTTATTTGATATTAGAATATGTTTGTATGTTAAGAAACGAAAGCGGCGTAGTTTAAATCATGTCAATTGATTAAGAAACGAGTTCGTGGCGATCGAATTCGCTAAAAGTGTAAAATATGGTGAAATTTGGAAAAAATATGGTTTCGATTCTTCAAAGTTGTGTGTATATGATGTTTAGGTAGTTAGAATGGTGTATAGCATGCTTAACTATGATATTACAAAGTTGTAGATGTTGAAGTTTGGTGAATTTCTATGGAATTGGGATTTTTGGCCTATAACAGAGTCTAAGTTCGTGTTCTGTAAAAACTAAAAATGTTGTGTCGCGCTGCCTCTTGGCGCAGGCGCGCCAGACTCTATGCTAACCATGGCGCGGCCTCGCCAGTGGTCAGTCAGACCCAGAGTTGAGCTGTTAATAGCATAGCTAGGGGAATTATTAACATAGCCTATTTAATAATTGTAGAGGAACCTAAAATGTGTTATAAGATATAACATATTGTAATCACAATGTTGAAACTATAAACTATGAATTAGTAAAGTTATGTAATGAACCAAATGCAATGTTTTCAAAGGTTAAAGATAAATGATAAGATTTATGTTAGTTTACTGTGAGATTTCAGATTCGTTAAAGGTGTTAACCAACATGGTTAGATGTTAAGTTAAGGTTATAACCTAAGTGGTAGTTAAAACCCCTAAGGTTAATATTTATACAACTAATTGTTATTTCGATTCCAATGATACGTGTAGGGTAATTGGAGAACAATATTACATTTCTGTAGCTTACCTACAAGGCAAGTTTCTAAACATATCTTTTTACATTGAGCAAGTTTTCTAATTCTATCTTGTTATTAGTGAGCAAGCTTTCTAACTTCATTCTTTTATTAATGAATGCAAGTCCCTAAACTTTTATTGAGCAAGACTGTTGATTCTATCCTTATGTACGATTGAACAAACTCTTGTAACCTAATTCGTTACCTCGAGCGAGTTTTATTTTCTAAATCTTGATATTATTATTCAAAGCATATATTGTTCTAATACATTAATTCAAATGAGATTATTCTAACTCTTTTGGATATAGCACTTTGCATGTGTATCATGTTTATTCAATTATATTGTTGATATCCGATCATTGACTTTGATAGCCTTGTTTAGTTATACATTCTTGTATTAAATCTTCAAGTAGTTCGCAAACTCCTATTGATTAAACTAATCTATAATTGAATAGTGTTCTAAAATTCTAGAAACACTGGCAAGCTAGTTCCAAACAAAACTTTCTTTAGTGCGGAAATTCTAAATTCAAACTGAGACGAACAACCCTATCATAGGGGATTTTGTACGTGTAACGTTTAGATGTTTGTGCACAATACATGGTACAAAGGGTTGATCCCCTTAAGTATGTTAAGAAGAGTCTGTATAGTCTAATGACCGCTAAGGTTAAGGTAATAATACCTAAAAATCGGAGACATAGTTCGTGGTCCTAAGACCCTCAGATATTAAAGTTCAAACTTGTTTTCTATTTTTGATTCATAGAACAAGTTCATTATTGTTCAGCATTCGTTCTTCATTCTCATGTTGTTATTGCTACTCTTTATATCAGTGAGCAATTGTTTGCTCACTCTTGCAATTAACACTGCAGCTAAAGCTGAGAAAGTTGATAAGCCATCTACTAGCAAAGGAAAAGGCAAGATGTCCAAGTGTTGAAGACTTATGAGAATTTTATTTTAATTGATTATGTTAAAGACTTGTTTTATTTTTATGATGTATTCCGCAAACTTATGTAATAATTTTAAGGTTAGATTACCTGTGATTGTTTTTAAAATGATGTAACCCTTTAATGGGAAAGACTATTGTTTAAGTTATTTAAATTATGTCTTTATCCTTGATGATGGGTAGTTAGATGTAATGGTTTTGGATAGTGAACACCAAATCTTGTAGGAATGAAGTATCCAGATTTGGGGATGTCACAGCCGAGGACTGTAATTCGGCGCCGCAGCGCAGCCTCGCAGTACAGTTCTCGCGCCGCAGCACCACGCCGCAGTGCCACTTAGTGGCCTGTGACTCGCGCTGCAGCGCCAGCACCGCGCCGCAGCGCCGACCCACAGTGTTAACTGTGGCGCCGCAGCACGAGTTAGCAGAATGGTCAGACAGTGTGTTTTAATTACACAAAGTCTGAAAAATTTGTTATGATTTAATAGAAGGACTGTTAAGATATTATTTCAATATTTTTATAGTAAGAATGAGCATATTTTCAATATGCTACTAGTTTTATTACTAATGTAATTTGATTACTTGATTAAAAATCAAACCTTACATGATGTATATACTTATTTATATATATAATGTTGGTAGTGACTAATTATGCCATGATGACATATATAGTATTGTGATTCGAGTTGTTACGATTTAGCTATTACTCAAGGCAAGTTTTCTATCTCCACACTTTCGTTGAGCTAGTTTATTTACGATTTTGCAAGTTTCTTACTCTACCTTGTTATTATTGTGCAAGTTTACTTACCCTATCTCAATTACAATTACGCAAGTTTTCTATCTCTACACTTTCGTTGAGCTAGTTTGTTTATTATTGAGCAAGTTTCTTGTATCTCGTTTGTTAGTTAGTATGCAAGTTTCTGCATTCTGATATATTGAAGTTGAAGAAGTTTTATCGTTCAATTTACTATTTGTTATGCATGCTCAATACTCAATTCTAAATAAGATTTTAACCTTAGCTTAATGTTATTCAAGCAAGGTATGTTATATTATTCAATATTTATGCTATTAGATTATTCCTAAAGCATGACCTTAATTTACAATGTCGATTCAGTTATGATTATTCCATAGCATAACGTTATTAATTTTTATTCAGCTAATCCTTAGTTGATGACAATTGAATTCCAAATTACCCTTGAAACGTATCCAAATCAAACTTTCTTTGGGGCAGACTTGTACTCTAAATACTGAGATGAACAACCCTATTATTAGGGGTTTACGCTTAGCGTTGAAATATTTGTGCACAATACATTGTACGAAGGACTGATTTTCCTACGTACGAGGAGTCCTTATAGTCTTTTGACTGTTAAAGTTTAAGTTGAAAGATTACTTATAACTATGGACAAAGTTCGTGGTCTTAGGACCCTCAGATATATGATTCAGAATTTTCATTATCTTTAATAGAACATATTGTTCAGTTCTATTGAGCCTATAATTTGGCAATTGTTGTAAAGATTTATTCATTATCATTTCAAGTGAGCGTTGTTTGCTCACTCTTGCTTATATAACTATTACAGCTAAAGTTGAGAAGGTTGACGTACCTAGCACCAGCAAAGGAAAGGAAAAGATGAACAAGTATTGAAGACTTGCAATTATGTTGATATTTTATTATCAGACTTGATTTTAATGATTGTAATGAAGTTAATTTAATTTTCCGCATTTGAATAATTGTATGTAAAGGTTAGATAACCTGGGAGATTTTTATTAATGTAATCCTTTAATGGGAAGGTTTATTATTCAATTTTATTATGATTGGGTAGTTAAACATGAATGTTTTTATTAAGTGAACACCAAATTTTGAGGGAATGAAGTACCCGAATTTGGGGGTGTCACAGAAGATGCTTATGAGAAGGCTTCTCAGCGAGCAGATGTAGCCGGGGAAGAGATACAAGCAAAGAAGGTCAAGATGGTGGAGATGGATTGTCCATTCAACATTGTGGTGAACAAGGCCCAAGATCGAGTTATGTACTATTCAATTCAGTTCGAGGACTTACCTTCGTACATGTTGGATCGCAGAATGATGTTTTGTATCATGGAAGAAGAGCGCAGAGAAGCTATCCGACGTCTGAATAAGCTGTGATAGGAACAATATGAATTATGTGAATATCTATGTTAGTTGAAAATTTAAATTCTGATGTGCTTATAAACAAAGGAATATTATGATGATTTAATCCTGAATATTCTTTATCTCGGGATAGATGATGTAAATGGCAGTGATGCTATCGTATGATGTTAAAACTTTCGATTTAAATAAAATATCAGAGTTTATTTGAGATAATGTGTTAAGTGATTATGTTTAAATGTTTTAGTTAAGCCTTAAATATTTAAAGGATGGAATAAAGACCTAATAAGCATATATTTTAACAAAAATATGCCACCGAGAAGAAGACCAAACCGTCAACCAGCCCAAAAAGGGTCGACGAACAACAACAACAACGCCAATGCTAACCCCGTTCAGCAATTAGTTAACTTATTGGCTGGAGCGATTAATAATCAACCTTAAGCTCTACCGAATACAACGTTCAAGGACTTCAAGGCGGTGGGACCGCCAGATTTTAAAGGTTTCATGAACCCGATAGAAGCTCAAACTTGGGTTATGGAGATGGAAAAAGTTTTTGACGTTGCCAGAGTCAGAGAGGACCAAAAAATCACCTACGCAACATTCATGTTGAAGTCAAAAGCCAGTTATTGGTGACAAGAAAATAAGGTCCATAGAGGAGAAGGTGTGATCACCTGGGAGAGATTTAAGGAGATGTTCTTCGAGATGTACTTCTCGACAAGCTCGTAGAACCAAATAGAGATACAATTTCTAGAATTGAAGCAAGGCAATATGTCTGTATCAGACTATGCAATAAAATTCAATGAGTTGGCTAGGTTTTCCACGTACCAAGTACACACGAATGAGAGGAAAGCGAGAAGGTTTGAACAAGGATTGAAGCCCTTGTTATATAGCAAAGTGTCAATGTTTCAGTTGAACACTTTTGCTGGAGTACTGGAGAAGGCCATCCTCGCTGAAGGTGGGAGCGATGCGGTGACCAAGTACAATCAGGATCAAAGGAAGAAGAAGAGTGAAAATGAAGGAATTAACAAGACCAGTGGCAGTAACACGGGAGGAAGTAACAATCAGAAGAGGAGGTGAATTGACAACTCGTCAACTGGAAATCAGCAAGGATGTCATTGTGGTTAGGAAGGCCACATAGCACCTAGCTGCCCTGCTTCACATATGGATCAAAGGACCACTTGCCTAGGGACTATCCCAAGAAAGGATCTGGAGGAGCAGGAACAGGAGGGAACAAAGCGGTACCAATGCTCTAACTATCACGGGACCAACTGCAACCAACTGACCGACCGCCAGGACATTCAACATGACAGTGCAGGATGATGTGCAGTCTCGCGATGTGGTGTTAGGTATCATTCCGATCAATAAAGTTAATGCTTATGTATTATTTGATTCGGGTGCTACTTGTTCAATTATATCCGATGACTTTGCTAAGAATTTGGAATTGCCTAAGGACGAGTTAGAATACCCCCATGAATATAGAAATTGTGAATAGAGAAGTAATCTCTGTTAAGTACGTACACAAGAACTGTAGGGTGGATATTAATGGTAATATTATGAACGTAAAGCTTATCCCTATCAAACTTGGGGAATTTGACGTTATATTGAGAATGGATTGGCTATTCAATTACGGGGCTGTAATTGATTGACAGAAGAAATGTATTAATCTTATAACTCCGTCAAAGGTTATGTTCAATGGCAGCAAGTTGCCTAGACAAACGAGTTGTCTGACGATGATGCAGGCCAAGAAGTTGTTAAGACAAGGCTGTGTAGGATATTTAGCTTACATAGTCGATAGTCGTAAAGAGAACCCGAAGATAGAGGAGATACCAGTAGTGAGGGACTTCGCAGACGTATTTCTAGACAATTTGCCAGGACTTCCGTCAGACAGAGAAGTTGAGTTTATGATCGATTTAGCACCAGGAACGGCTCCAATATCGAAGGCAGCGTATCGGATGGCTCCGGTAGAGATGAAAGAATTAATGGTACAATTGCAAGATTTACTGGACAAGAAATACATTCAACCGAGCGTATCACCGTGGGGAGCACCGGTGTTATTTATGAAGAAGAAGGACGGGACGATGCGGCTCTACATCGACTATAGAGAACTGAATAAGGTCACGATTAAGAATAGATATCCATTACCGAGGATCGATGACCTGTTCGATCAATTGAAGGGTGTGAGATACTTTTCAAAAATAGACTTGAGGAGTGGTTATCATCAATTGAAGGTGAGACCAGAGGATGTTCTGAATACATCATTTAGGACTCGATATGGTCACTACGAATTCCTGGTGATGTCATTCGGTCAAACAAATGCTCCTGCATCGTTTATGGACCTGATGAACAGGGAATTTAAACTGTTTTTGAATAAATTTGTGGTGGTATTTATCGATGACATTTTGATATACTCGAAAACCAAGGAAGAACATGTAGAGCATTTGAAGGTATCGTTAAAGGCATTGAGAAAAGAGAAGTTGTATGCCAAGTTTTTGAAATGCGAATTTTGGATTGAATGGGTACATTTTCTCGGATATGTGATTGATAAGGATGAAATTTTGGTAGATCCCTCTAAAGTCGAAGCTGTGATGAATTGGGATCAGCCGAAGACGTCGTCAGAAGTGAGAAGTTTTCTTGGATTGGCAGGTTATTACAGAAGATTCATTCAGGACTTTTCCAAGATCGCAACTCCGTTGACGAATTTGACTAGGAAAGCTGTGAAATTTGTTTGGACGGAGAATGTGAGGAAAGCTTTCAAGAACTTAAGAAGAGGTTGAGTACAACACCTGTGTTATCTCTTCCGGATGACACAAGAAATTTTGTGGTTTATAGTTATGCGTGACATAAAGGACTTGGTTGTGTGCTTATGCAAAACAGCAAGGTCATTGCGTATGCGTCATGACAATTATAGGACTATGAGAAGGGGTATCCGACCCATGACTTGGAGCTAGCTGCAGTGGTATTTACTTTGAAGATCTGGAGACACTATCTCTATGGGAAGAAGTATGAAATATATACAGACCACAAGAGCTTGAAATATATTTTTACACAGAAGGACTTGAATATGCGCCAGAGAAGGTGGTTGGAGTTAATTAAGGACTATGATTGTGAGATTTTATACCATCTGGGTAAGACAAATGTGATTGCCGATGCCTTAAGTAGAAAGGGTCAGGAGAAATTGATGATGTTGACCGCTCAGGAGGAGCTAATTTCAGCGATGGAGAAGCTGGAATTCGAAGTGAAGTATCCTATGGAAATTGATGAGAAGTTGTTCCAGATACAAGCTGGTACAACTTTACTAGATAAAATTAAGGAGGCTTAACTTCAGGATGAAGAATGTGAGAAGGTGAAAAAGAAGATATCTGAAGGAACCGAACCGAGATTTAAGATAGACAATGAGGGAACTCTGAGATTTGAGAGTAGAATTTGGGTACCGCTAGTGCCAGAAATTAAGGAAGACATTTTGAACGAGGCTCATAGCTCACGATATTCGATTCACCCTGGTAGTACCAAGATGTACCAAATGTTAGATTTATAATATTCATGGACGCAACCAAATTGCACAAAATAAGCGGAAGCATGAAAAATCAGAGTTTTAAAATTTTACAAACCATATACCCGGACCATCCTTTATGCACAATTATTAATTAAACGAAAAAATAAAGAACAACAATTATACCCTTGAAGATTCGAGCTTCCTCGGGTACAAGTTCACCTCCAAATCCTTTCGCGTTCAACTTGAATCCACCGGGTTTGGTTCCTACCTTTGATCAATGTTAGTTACCCAAGTGTTTGGCCTCTAGAGGTGATCCACCAAGGAAGAAGAAAGATTCAAGAAGATGGGTATTTGGCAAAATCCTAGTTTTTCTATCTCTCATAAAAAAGGGTGTACTCTCCCAACTATTGGAATTACGTCTGTTGTGAAAAAGTTAACAACCCACCACCCATTATAAGACTCCTCTTATTTATAAATGTAGGCAACCCTCCTTAACAATTAAGGAATTAGATTTTATTTTAATTAATTAAACTCCTTTAATTAATTAGGCTCTCAATCTTATTAGGAATAATTAATTAAACTCTTTTAATTAATTAGCCTCCTAATCTTATTAGGATATATGAGAGTACTTTTATTAATTAATTCCCAAACTCCTTTAGGAATTAAATAATAATAATAGTAATAATAATAATAAGACTCCTCTTATTAATTTATATTTAATATTTCCAAAATATTAAATAATAAATATTAAGTTATTTAATTTATTCCATCACCATAGATTAAATTAAATATATTTAACTTATTATTACGATTATGTCATTTGCTTCTTAAATGATTATTCTTCCTTTTATGGTGTGACCCTTTAGGTTCTCCAAATTAAACCGGTTGTGAATAAATCAATTAGAACAATTTTAATCTTATTTAAATAAATAAATTATACTATTAATTTATTTATATAAATAATATTTATTCAACAATAGGGATAAGTCTCCCTAGCGATTAACGACTTTCCAGATAATATAGATTTTAACATTAATCATAAAAGAACCTTTGAGTAAATAGTTACCGTATAATTCAATCTTTCCACCATACAATGTCCCAATTAAATATAAGACATGGAATTACTGTCAAGTCTTATTTTATTTAATTATATGTATTTCGACTCTTAAATGCGCAACTCCAAATAATACAAATTAGAAACTCCTTCTAATTTCATTCTGCCTTGGCCAAGGACTACTGGGTTGACATTTATCGAATCATATAGGGCATTTCTCTTCTTTTACTAGAAGCGGTAAATTCTTTATTGATCATACATTATATCCATGTATAACTTATTATACCCAAGCATACCCTTTGATATACCCTAAGGGTCTTAAGGAATAAGTTAAAGTATAACTCATCATACACAAGATACTATGATGATCTCAAGTCCAAGGATCACTTGTACTACTATCACTACAGGAATTTCTATTGACAGGCAAGTAAAACTTCATTAAGTATTCCTTAGCGAGTCACGTTCAGTGAACTTATTCTCTAATAAGCACCTACATACTTGCTTTAGTGTCTCCACACAAATGATCATGAGATCAATCATCCTCATCCAATGAGCAAGCAACGTATGTACCAATCTATCCGGATTCACTAATCCCCAATTTATTAATCCAACTATTGGAAAATATTTTAGTTTTAAGCTTTCTAAGAATGTAGATCTCATTAGAATGATCATCATCATTATTCTAAAAGCATTGCTTAAAATTATGGGTTTATCACATATTATAAAGCAGCATCATATAGATAATTAAAAGCCTTTAATAAATTAATATTTTTTATTAATAAATTAGTAAGATTGTTACAAAGTATATGCTTTATCATCAAACATGATTGGCTTGCGTGCATACTACTTTCACCAAGATCTTTGACAACATTTCTGGTGGCCAAATTTGAAACGAGATGTTGCAGAGTGTGTTGCCAAATGTTTGGCATGTCAGAAAGTGAAAGCAGAATATCAAAGACCGAGTGGGTTGCTACAACCTTTAGAGATCCCAGAATGGAAATGGGAACATATTACGATGGATTTCGTAGTTGGCCTTTCGACAACTCAGAAAGGCTATGACGTAGTATGGGTTATCGTTGACCGATTGACGAAATCCGCACACTTTCTTTCGATTAGAATCAGATTCAACTTTGACCAATTGGCAAAATTTTGTGTAAAAAAGATTGTTTCGAGTCACGGAGTTCTGGTGTCGATTGTTTCCGATAGGGATCCGCGCTTTACATCGAACTTCTAGAAATGACTACAAGAATGCATGGGTATGCAATTTAGAATGAGTACGACATATCACCCTCAGACAGACGGGTAGAGCGTAAGGATAATTCAGACATTGGAGGATATGTTAAGAGCTTGTATAATAGACTTTAAAAGAAATTGGGATGATCATCTACCGCTGGTGGAATTCACTTACAATAACAGTTACCACACAAGTGTTGGCATGTTGGCATGTCGCCTTACGAAGCGTTGTACGACAGAAAATACAAAACTCCATTATGTTAGGATGAAGTTGGTGAACAACAGCTACTAGAACCAGAATTGGTGCAACAGACCGTTGAGATTGTTAAGGTGATCAGGACAAGATTGATAGCTGCTCAAGACAGACAAAAGAAATACGTTGATCAACACCGACAGAATCGAGAATTTGAATCTGGTAGCTACATTTTCTTGAAAGTGTCTCCCTGAAAGGGAACAATCCGATTTGGTAAGAAGGGAAAATTGAGCCCGAGATTCATTGGACCCTTCAAAGTTTTGAGGAGAATTTGTGACGCCCCCAAAATAGTTATACATCACTTATTCTGAGTCGTCAAATACATGGTACATAATTCAAATACAAACTTAATTTATACAACTGTTAAGTGTCGTGTAGAATACGACTAAACATAAGCTGTGAGTTTTCATACAAATATTATCTTCTAGACAGTATTCAAACTCAAAATAAGTCCTCATTACAATTATTATCATACTATTTCACAGAATAGTGAGGACTACTAATGCAAACATCTGGACCGTCACTCCGTTCCCCGACAACTATATTGTCATTTCCTGAAGAGAACAATGAAAAGAAAATGGTGAGCTCAACTAGCCCAGTAAGAAATATTATGACTAAGATAATACAAAATAAATTATCGTTAGCCTTCAACAGTGTTAAACTGATAAAATATAATAAATATCAAGTTTAACTGTAGCGGAACAAGCAATTCATTAGAATAGTCAAGTAGAGCATGATATCTATTATCTTCTATGATTTAAAAAGGTTATCAACAATTTTATCGCTGAGACTCAGCTTAATAAATAATCCACATCCTCGAATCATTCCTGCACTATGGCCAAGGATATTCATTAGTATCACGACCACGAATTATCCATGCACTACGGGCCAAGGATATTCGTGTTTTCATCAATGGTCATGATCATGCCAACAACTGTCCATCAATGCACTACGGGCAAATGAGGACTTTTACCACATTATTTGTAACATTACGGTCATGATTATACCAAATAATCTCTGGTCATAATCATACCAAGTCCATCTATGCACTACGGGCTACAGATGACTTTCATCATAATATAAGCATGAGGATGATGACAATGATATAAAAATTCAATTAAAAGAAAGCAAATGATAAATTTTTAAAGATTTATAATTTAATTTATTCAGAATTCAATAACGTCCAAATTATCAACATGATACTGCTTTGTGGAGTAAACTTCAAGAATAATATTGTATCAAAAATAATTTGGACCAAAAAGAAATTAATTTTTGTCATTAATAGTACCCCAGGTGAATAGTAACTGAGTGAATAGTATCTCGTGAATAGTACTTCGGGAATAGTACTTCGGGAATAGTAACCTCGTGAATAGTACTCCGGCATGAAAAAGTTAAAACTTATCAAGAATGCTCAGAATAATATTTCTATGAAAAGATACTGGATGAAGCACAAATATCAAGGATATTCTACTAATTTCATGGAGTATAGAAGCCAAAACTTTAACAAAATGAGTGTAGAATTCAAAATCTGAAACGAAATAATATTACTTACATAACACAGAGTATGAAAAAAAATGTTATTTCATATGAATACAGAACAAAAATAATATCTCTTACCTTAAAAAGGAGAGTATTCCAACTGGTATAGCGGGGATATTCTTGAAGAAAACTTATACTGTTTTCTATGCTCAAAGCTTTCTAAAACTCGAAAGAAATATGCTCAATATTATAGAAGAAGAATTCTCTGATTCTGGTGTGATTTTCAATTCTAACTAAGCATCTTATTTATAGGAGAATGGAAAGGATACTACTCTATCACGGGCGCACAGACTAATAATTCACAGATGAAAATTTAGAACTCACGGATGTAAAGTCACGGGCTGATTTACAATTCTATACACACACATCGCTTTCACCATATCACTCTCACCACCATACACACACACACATCACTTTCACCATATCACTCTCACCATCACTTCTTCACATTTCTTCTATCTATCACTTTCACCCACCACTTTCCACTCACACACACATCATATTATATATATACACACATCATATATATATATATATATATATATATATATATATATATTCCCTCCCCTTTTACGTATATTCTTCCCCCCACCCCTTATTTCCAAAATTATTTCTTCCACACGTGGGCCCCACATATGGCCCCCACCTAAAGAATAAATTTTTACCGATTATTTTGAAAAATGAGTAAATGGGAGTTCAAATAATACGTCAAAATTTACAACAAATACTTCATAAAATCCCCTCAATATTTTTTTAACAACATTTATTCATCACTATTATTATTTGCAATATTTAACAACCAGATCATTCCCAGAAAAGAGGGAGCTTTCCAATAAGGATTTTTCCCTATTGGCGCGCAATTAGGTGACCAAACCTCTCCTCGACAGAACTTTCTAGACATCGTCAATATTACAAATAATGATATGAATAACTGTATCGTCTCAATTATTGATTTAATAATATATAAAATATCGACAATAATTGAATCAAATAACGTGAGATACTATGCAGCAATTATTGTAGCAATAATTAAACAAAACTGAGTGACTTCTCACATAAGCATCAATAATCAATACCGTGTGCTACTATGCAACCACACATATTATTGTACTTTTAACACCGGGTATTTCAACTATTAACGGTAAAACTTTCGCTGTTATTTTCATAAAAAAATATTTATGTCATTTTCTAACTCCGACAATAATTTCGCTGTGGGGTCCACCAATGATTGTGCCGTCGTACGAATATTTTCTGTTAAAACTAATATTCCCCGACCAATCGAATATAATATAACAACTTGCTTACTTTGCAAAATTTATAAATATTACCCACAACTAAACATTATATCAAATTCATTCCTTAATATTCAAAAATGATATTTATAGAAAATTCATCTTTATTCATAAAAATTGGGGTCTTACAACCTCCCCTTCCTATGAAATTTCGCCCTCGAAATTAGGATACATACCTGATATGTCGAAGAGGTGAGGATATCTTGATTTCATTTTAGATTCTAACTCCCAGGTTATTTCCTCAACATCGTGGTTTCTCCACAAAACTTTGACTTGAGGTATAACCTTGGAGCGTAGAATATGTTCCTTCTTATCCAAAATTCTAATAGGTACCTCTTTGTACGTTAAATCTTCCGCTATTTCGTCCGATTCTAACTCAATAATGTGGTTTGGGTCTTCCACATATTTACGTAATATGGATATGTGAAAAACGTAATGAACATGAGACATACTTGGCGGTAAAGCGAGTTTATAGGCCACATTTCTTACTCGGTCAAGGATTTCAAATGGGCCAATGGATCGAGGATTGATTTTTCCTCTCTTTCCAAATCTCGTAACTCTTTTCCATGGAGTAACACTTAACAACACATGTTCTCTAACATTGAATTCTACATCCTTCCGATGAAGATTAGCATAACTCTTTTATCGATCTTGTGAGGCTTTTATACGTTGTCGGATCATTTGAATCTTTTATGTTGTCATGCGTACCAATTTCGGTCCCAACAACGTTGCTTCACCCACGTCATCCCAGCATACTGGAGAACGACACTTGCATCCATACAATGCCTCAAATGGAGCCATGCCGATGCTTGCTTGATAACTGTTGTTGTAGAAAAATTCCACTAATGGTAAGAACTTGTCCCAACTTCCCTTGAAGTCAAGGACACAGAGTCTTAATAGATCCTCAAGAGTTTGAATAGTCCTCTTCGACTATCCGTCCGTTTGAGGATGATATGCCAAACTAAATCGTGAATTCGTGCTCATAGCTTTTTGCAAACTAACCCAAAATCCTGAAGTGAATCTTGGGTCTCGATCAGAAACTATAGATATTGGCATACCATGCAATCTTACAATCTCATTTATGTACATACGAGCAAGACGTTCAAGTAAATAAGTTTCTCGTATAGGTAAGAAATGAGCAGACTTGGTCAATCTATCAACAATGACCCAAATCGCATTTATGCCTTGAGAAACTTTGGGAAGACCAGTAACGAAATCCATGGCAATGTGCTCCCACTTCTATTCTGGAGTTTCAAGTGATTGCAATGGACCTTGTGGCACTTGATGCTTCTCCTTGACTCGTTGACAAGTTAAACACCTTGAGATAAACTCCGCTATCTCTCTCTTCATATGACACCACCAAAATGTATGTCGAAGATCACGATACATTTTTGTATTCCCAGGATGGATTATAAACGATATGTTGTGCGTCTCCATCATGATCTTATACTTTAAATTAGGGTCGTTAGGAATACAAAGTCTAAAGTTGACTCGTAGTATTCCTTCTTCATCGATTATTGCTTCCGGAATAGCACCTTCTTGCACTTTCTTCCTCATACACATCAATTACAGGTCTTTAGCTTGAGCAGCTTTAACTTTATCGATTAAAGTTAGTTCTACTTATATATTGGCCATCATCACGTGGGTCCCTAGAGTCTTTAACTCTATCTCCATCCTTTACAAGTCATACAAAATGGGCCTTTGCGTTGACAATATCGCACTCGTACCCGCATATGATCTTCTACTCAACGCGTCAGCTACCACGTTCGCTTTTTCAGAATGGTATTGGATGGCATGATCATAATCTTTCAACAGTTCAAGCCAACGTCGTTGCCGCATGTTGAGTTCCTTTTAGGTGAAAAAATATTTGAGGCTTTTATGATCCGTATAGATCTCCACTTTCTCACCATATAGGTAATGCCTCCAGATTTTAAGTGCAAAGACAATAGCTGCCAACTCCAGATCATGAGTAGGATAATTCCTCTCATATTCTTTGAGTTGTTGTGAGGCATAGGCTATGACTTTCCCATGTTGCATGAGAACACATCCTAACCCTCTGCCTGAAGCATTGATGTAGATGACAAATCCCTCCGAACTAGATGGTATTGTCAGAACAGGTGCTGAAATGAGTCTCCTCTTGAGTTCTTGAAAACTCTTCTCACATTCCTCACTCCAATCGAATTTTGTATCTTTTCGAGTCAGCTGAGTTAATGGAGTAGCAATTTGAGAAAATCCTTCCACGAATCTCTGATAATAACCAGCTAAGCCCAGAAAGCTACGTACTTCAGTCACTGACTTAGGTTGCTCCCAGTTTTGTATTGCTTCAATCTTCGCTAGGTCAATAGATATTCCTTGATTTGATATCACGTGCCCAAAGAATGCTACTTCCTCAAGCCAGTACTCGTATTTCTTCAACTTGGCATATAACTTGTTCTCACGAAGCTTTTGGAGTATCAGCCTCAGGTGTTGCTCATGATCTTCATGGCTTTTGGAGTAAATGAGGATGTCATCAATAAAGACGACCACAAAGTGATCCAAATATTCCTTGAATACTCGGTTCATCATATCCATGAAGGCAGCAGGAGCATTAGTCAATCCAAAAGACATAACTAGGAATTCATAATGCCCGTACCGAGTTCTGAAAGCAGTCTTTGAAATGTCATCAGTTTTAATCTTCAATTGGTGATATCCAGAACGAAGATCAATCTTTGAAAAGAATTTGGCACCTTGCAACTAGTCAAATAGGTCATCAATACGAGGCAACGGATACCTATTTTTGACAGTGACATAGTTTAACTCCCGATAATCAATATAAAGTCGCATACTCCCATCTTTCTTCTTGACGAATAGAACAGGAGCACCCCAAGGAGACGTACTAAGACGAATGAAACCGATGTCTAACAATTCCTGCATTTGGGTCTTTAACTCCTGAAGTTCAATTGGAGCCATTCGATATGGGGCTTTGAAAATGGGTTTTGTACCGGGTTCAAGGTCGATACAAAATTTAATTTCATGCTCTGGGGGTAGGCCAGGAAGTTCTTCAGGGAATACGTCAGGAAAATTATTAACAATAGAAATATCATTCAAAACTGACGTATTTTTATTTAAATCCGTGACATGAGCTAAGAAAACTTGACATCCGTTTTTTAATAAACGAATAGCTTTATGGCTTGATATGACAGTGATTGACTTTAGTGGTTTAGTTTCTTGAATTCTCATAATAGGTTGGTTAGGAATATGAAAGCTAACAACCTTACGAAAATAATCAATTTTTACATGATGAGTAGTTAACCTATCAATCCCTAAAATTACATCAAATGCAAGTATTTTTAAGGAAATAAGACTGACAGGTAATGTGCGGGTACCGATTTGAATCAAACAAGACTTATAAACAGTGGATGTAATGAAGGTTTCTCCCAACGGAGTTTCAACAGATAAGTCAAAGTCTAATTTCTCTGGAGTCAAATTTAAACATTGAATGCAAGTAGGAGAAATAAAAGAATGGGTAGAACCGGTATCAAATAAGGTATACACTTCGCTAGAGTTTATGATTAGCTTACTCGTGATCACCTCGTTCGGGTTCCTTACTTTTTGGGAGGTCACGACAAACGCTCTCCCTTGAACTATTGGTTTTAACTTCTCTGGGACGGCCTTTGATGCCTCCCTCCCAGCTAAACTTGGCTTCACTGTATGATAAAATCGAGCTAGGTGACCTTCTCTTCCGTAATTATAACATGTTCTGGACTGCTGCGTATAGTTTGGACTGATGTGTCCCTCCCCTCCACATTTGTCGCATACGATCGTTGATCGTTCTCCTTCTTTAACAACGGGTGCTGGTGCTGACGTCTTTCTATCATTATTGAATCTCCTCTTCTTGAAATTTCTACTTTTATTGTCTTGGCCATGATTACTACCGAAGTGGTTACCATATCTGGCATGTTGACTTCCACCACATTTGTTGTCACCGCTTCGATGACTGCTTCCACTGGTAGTATCGTTTTGTCGGCTGCTATCTCTTGGTTGGGTTGACTCATTATCACGTTTCAATAACTGAGCCCTATTTACAACATCTGAATACAAACACCGTTTATGAAAAATTAGGTATTGACGTATCTCGGGTTTCAAACCTCTTAGAAACATCCGTGTCATTCTCTCCTCATTATCAACCAAGTGGGATGCAAACCGGGACAACTCAGCAAACTTAGCTTCGTAGTGCGACACGGTCATATTGTTTTGCTCCAGCTTGATGAACTCTACCTCCTTCATGTGACGAATACTTTCGGGAAAGTACTTGTCATTGAACAGTTCTTAGAACTTCTCCCAAAACATCTTCAGTGCGGCAGGTCAAGTACGTTTTACAGATTCCCACCAGTAATCTGCCTTTCCTCGCAACATGAAGGTGGCAAAGGGAACCTTTTGCTCCTCGGAGCATCCCAAGACATCAAATATCTTGGTGATCTACTTTATCCACGTTTCCACCTTAAGTGGTTTTGGCCCTCCCAAAAACTTCAGTGGTCTCAGCTCCTTGAACTGCTTAGCGGTGACCGTCCGAGAGTTGCCAGTGTTTCCACTTGTATTTTGAACAGGAGTCTCTCTTGCCTGATGTTGCACAAATTGCAGAAAGCTCCTAAACATTCTGTCGTTCGCCATTTGGTCGGTGTTGTTGTTCACCTGAGGACTATTACCTTCCTGATGCACATTATCCTGAGTATTGATCGTTGGTGACTCAACGGTCTCATGTGCTCCATTGTTTATCTCAACATTCTCGGATGTCATTTTCAAACACTACCACAAAACAAGGGTTAATTGACATGTAACATATTATCCCTATATTCTGACCGATCAATTAAATAACAATTAAACTTAGGTAGGTTATACTAGCGAAGGAATTACCCGTCTCTCCCCATCTAGTTCTAGTCTCACATCTCAGCCAGGGATCATATTCCTAAGCTTTAATACCAACTGTGACGCCCCCAAAATAGGTATACATCACCTATTCTGAGTCGCCAAATACATGGTACATAATTCAAATACAAACTTAATTTATACAACTGTTAAGTGTCGTGTAGAATACGACAAAACATAAGCTGTGAATTTTAATACAAATATTGTCTTCTAGACAGTATTCAAACTCAAAATAAGTCCTCATTACAATTATTATCACACTATTTCATAGGATAGTGAGGACTACTAATGCAAACATCTGGACCATCACTCCGTTTCCTGACTAGTCCCAACTATATTCTCATTTCCTGAAGAGAACAATGAAAGGAAAAGGGTGAGCTCAACTAGCCCAGTAAGAAATATTATGACTAAGATAATGCAGAATAAATTATCGTTAGCCTTCAACAGTGTTAAACTGATAAAATATAATAAACATCAAGTTTAACAGCAGCGGAACAAGCAATCCATTAGAAGAGTCAAGTAGAGCATGATATCTACAATCTTCTATAATTTAAAAAGGTTATTATCAATTTTATCGCTGAGACTCGGCTTAATAAATAATCCACATCCTTGAATCATTCCTGCCCTACGGCCAAGGATATTCATTAGTATCACGACCACGAATTATCCATGCACTATGGGCCAATGATATTCGTGTTTTCATCAATGGTCATGATCATGCCAACAACTGTCCATTAATACACTACGGGCCAATGAGGACTTTTACCACATCATTTGCAACATTACAGTCATGATTATACCGAATAATCCATGGTCATAATCATACTAAGTCCATCTATGCACTACGGGCCACAGATGACTTTCATCATAATATAAGCATGAGGATGATGACAATGATATAAGAATTCAATTAAAAGAAAGTAAAGGATAAATTTTTAAAGATTTATAATTTAATTAATCTAGAATTCAATAACGTCCAAATTATCAACATGATACTGTTTTGTAGAGTAAAATTCAAGAATTAATTTTTGTCATGAATAGTACCTCGGGTGAATAGTAACCGAGTGAATAGTATCCCGTGAATAGTACTCCGGGAATAGTAACCCCATGAATAGTACTCCGGCATGAAAAAGTTAAAACTTATCAAAAATGCTCAGAATAATATTTTCATGAAAAGATACTGAATGAAGCGCAAATATCAAGGATATTCTACTAATTTCATGGAGTATAGAAGCTAAAACTTTAACAAAATGAGTGTAGAATTCGAAATCTGAAACGAAATAATATTACTTACATAATACAGAGTATGGAAGAAAATATTATTTCATATGAATGCTGAACAAAAATAGTATCCCTTACCTTAAAACGGAGAGTATTCCAACTAGTATAGCGGAGATATTCTTGAATAAAACTTATACTGTTTTCTACGCTCAAAGCTTTCTAAAACTCGAAAGAAATACGTTCAATATTATAGAAGAAGAATTCTCTGATTCTGGTGTGATTTTCAATTCTAACTAAGCAACCTATTTATAGGAGAATGGAAAGGATACTATTCTATCATGGGCACACAGACTGATAATTCACGGATGAAAATTTAGAATTCACGGATGTAAAGTCATGCGCTGATTTTCAATTCTACACACACACACACATCGCTTTCACCATATCACTCTCACCACCATACACACACACATCACTTTCACTTCTTTACATTTCTTCTACCTATCACTTTCACCCACCACTTTCCACTCACGCACACATCATATTATATATATACACACATCACATACTTATATATATATATTCCCTCCCCTTTTACGTATACTCTTCCCCCCCCAATTTCCAAAATCATTTCTTCCACACGTGGGCCCCACATGTGGCCCCCACCTAAAGAATATATTTTTACCGATTATTTTGAAAAATAGGTAAATGGGGGTCCAAATAATACGCCAAAATTTACAATAAAAACTTCATAAAATCCCCTCAATATTTTTTTGACAATATTTATTCACCACTATTATTATTCGCAATATTTAACAACCAGATCATTCCCAGGAAAGATGGGGCTTTTCAATAAGGATTTCTCCCTATTGGCGCGCAATTAGGTGACCAAACCTCTCCACGACAGAACTTTCTAGACATTGTCAATATTGCAAATAATGATATGAATAACTGTATCGTCTAAATTATTGATATAACAATATATAAAATATCGACAATAATTGAATCAAATAATGTGAGATACTATGCAGCAATTATTGTAGCAATAATTGAACAAAACTGAGTGACTTCTCACGTAAGCATCAATAATCAATACCGTGTGTTACTATGCAACCACGCGTATTACTGTACTTTTAACACCGGATATTTCAACAGTTAACAGTAAAACTTTCACCGTTATTTTCATAAAAAGATATTTCTGTCGTTTTCTAACTCCGACAATAATTCTGCTGTGGGGTCCACCAATGATTGTGCCTATTAAAACGAATATTCCCTATTAAAACGAATATTCCCCGACCAATCGAATATAATATAACAACTTGCGTACTTTGTAAAATTTATAAATATTACCCACAACTATAACATTATATCAAATTTACTCCTTAATATTCAAAAATGATATTTATAGAAAATTCATCTTTATTCATAAAAGTTGGGGTCTTACAGAATTGGTGAAGTCGCATATGAGGTAGCCTTGCCTCCGGCCTTAGAACATATCCATAATGTCTTCCATATTTCTGTTTTACGACCCTACAAACCCGATTACAAACATATGATTGAATAAGAACCCCTACAATTTGAGAAAGATTTATCTTATGAAGAAGTTCCTATTCAGATAGCCGACAGGAAAGAGCAAGTACTCAAAAATAAAGTAATACCTTCTGTTAAGATAATCTGGAGAAACCACAACGCTGAAGAAGCTACGTGGGAACTCAAAGAGCATATGATGAAGAATTACCCTCATTTATTTGCTTAATTTATGTGTAAGCGATTCTGGGAACAGAATCTTTGTAAGGGGGAGAATGTAACGGGACGAATTGATTGAGTTATAATTCTGGGGACGAAATCCTTTTAAGGGGGAAAGATGTGACGAACAAGATTTTTGTAATTTAATTTGAATATTTATTAAATTAAATAAATATTTTTTGATGATTTAATTATTGGATTAAATAATTAATTGAAAAATTTATGGAAGATTAATTTAATTATATATGTTACATAGATTAAATGAATATGGAGAATTTTATTATTCAAAGTATGTTTTTAATTGAGATTATTTGATTAAATGAATTATTTAATAAGCATAATGTTATAATAACTAATTTAATAATTAATTAGAGATTTAATTATTTGACATAATTAATAAATGAGAATTTAATTATGTGACTATGTGAATTAATGAAAAATTATTTAATTTAATTTAATTTAAATTAAATAAGATATTTGATTAATTTCTTAAATGGGTGTGACATTATTAAACTATATAATGAGAGTTTAATTAAATTAAATGGGAAAGAGCCTTTTAAAGGCTAGCCAAACAGGACCCTAAGAGGAGTTGGCTAGCAGTTAACCCACGAAGGGATTAACTGACCACAGCAGTGTCAGTTTATACGCGTTCAACAGTGTCAGCAGCGCCAGCGCTAGATTATTTGGTGGAGCTGCAGCGCCAGATGCAGTTCAAATGGTGGAGCTACAGCGCCACTCTGCAGTTTTGCCCAGAAATGAGATTTTTAATTGTTCAAGTCCAAGAAATGTAATTGTAACCTAATCTAATGAACATAAAAATGTATTAGACATATAATGTGATGTTAAAATATATTCTTAACATGTCAATAATGTGACGCCCCCAAAATAGGTATACATCACGCATCTTAAGTCACCAAATATATGGTACAGAATACAAATACAAACTTAATTATACAACCATCATGTAATATACGACAATACATAAACTGAGAGTTTTAATAGGAATATTATCATCTAGACAATATCCACACTCAAAGGAGTCCTCATTACATTTATTGTCACACTATTTAACAGAATAGTGAAAAATACTAATGCTATCATCTGGACCGTCACTCCTTTTCCCGACTCGTTTCAGCTATATTCTCATTTCCTGAAGAGAACAGTGAAAGAAAGGGTGAGCTCAACTAGCCCAGTAAGAAATATTATGACTAAGATAATGCAGAATAAATTATCAATAGTCTTCAACAATGTTAAACTGATAAAATACAATAGACATCAAGTTTAACTGCAGCGGAATAAGCAATCCATTAGAAGAGTCAAGTAGAGCATGATATCTACTATCTTCTATGATTTAAAATGTTTTCATCAATTTTTATCGCTGAGACTCAGCTTAATAAATAAACCACGTCATCTAATCATCCCTGTATTACGGGCCAAGGATATTCATTAAATCATCAACGGTCATGACTATACCGAATAATCCCTGGTCATAATCATACCAAAAACTGTCCATCAATGTATTACAGGCCACTGAGGACTTTTACCACATCATTTACAACATTACAGGTCATGATTATACCGAATGATCCCTGGTCATAATCATACTAAGTCCATCTATGCACGTAAGCCAAAGATGACTTTCATTACGATATAAGCATGAGGATGATGACAATGACATAATAATTCAATAAAACAAGTTCAAGAATAAATTTTAAAGATTAATAAGTTAATTTATCCTGAACTCAATAACGTCCAAATTGTCAACATGATACTACTTTGTGGAGTAAAATTCAAGAATGCTCAAAAGAATATTTTCACGAAAAGATACTGGATGAAGCGCAAATATCCAGGATATTCCACTAATTTCAAGGAATATAGAAGCCAAAACTTTAACCAACTGAGTATAATAGAATGCATGAAACTGCAAATAGATTTTCACCCGCCATGCGGTAATCCACGTATACAGATCATTTCCACAATTTAATAAGGAATGAATACAAAGGATCATTCACCATGCATGTGGTAATCCACAAAGACAGATTATTCCAACAGAATAATAAAGAATGGAATAATAGAAGGATTCACCATGCGTGCGATAGACTACACAGACAGGTTATTCCCAATAGAATAATAAATAATACAACCAGGTCATACATAACGCACAGACAGGATATTCCGACAGAATAATAAATAATGGAACCAGGTCCGGCATAAACGCATAGACAGGATATTCCGACAGAATAATAAATAATAGAACCAAGTCCGACGTAAACGCACAGACAGGATATTCCGACAGAATAATAAAGAACGGAATAATAGAAGAATTTCACCATGTATGCGGTACTTCGCATAAACAGGTTATTCCAACATAATAATGAGGAATGGAATAACAGAAGAATTTCACCATGTATGCGGTACTTCGCATAAACAGGTTATTCTAACATAACAATGAGGAATGGAATAACAGAAGAATTTCACCATGTATGCGGTAGTCTACGTATACAGGTTATTCCAACAGAATAATAAGAATAGAATAACAGAAGTTCTCTTCATGAATACGAAAGAAATAATAGCCCTTACCTTAGAAGAAACTGGATATTAGAAAAGTGAAGTAGCAGAATACTTTTCTTCTTTCTCTCTATAGTTTCTCTCTCTAGAATTTCAGTGAATTCGTAAGAAATAATGAAGGAATGAGCTTCTATTTATAGAAGAACTGAAAGTGGCTCTTAGTCTTAACGAAGGGTCAAAATGACTCTTGGTAATATTGAAGAGACAACTACTATTTGCGAAGGGCAATTAACTCTTGAAACATCAAAGGGGCAAATAACTCTTGAAAAACTGAAGGGACAAATAACTCTTGGAAAACTGAAGGGACAAGTTACTATTAAAACTTTAAATCAACGATCCATATTGATTTACTATTATAATTTCAACCAACAGTCTGAAAAATTAGCACATCTCCTCATAGAATAATATTATACCCAAAAATGATTTGGACCGAAAAGAAATATATTTTTCGGGTGAATAGTATCCCGTGAATAGTAACTCGTGAATAGTAATTCGTGAATAGTACTCCGACACGAAAAGGGCTCCTTAATACCCGATTGAACAATATAACCTCCAGACATCAATTATTATCGAAATAAATGTTGATTTCCACAAATAATTTCAACGTAATGGAACTATCAAATTCATCTTTAATCAACACGAACTTATTCATCATTAATATTATAACTCACAATATTTAACAATCAGGTCGTCCTCAGGAAAGAGGGGGCTTTCTAATAAGGATTTCTCCCTATTGGCGCGCAATTAGGTGAACAAACCTCTCCTTGACAGAACTTCTAGACATTATAAATATTATAATTTAATAATATGAATAACTTTGTCGTCTCAATTATTGATTTAATAATATAACATATTATGCAGATGATACTGTGACAATAATCGAATCAATAATATGAGAGATTTGATGCAGCAATTACTATAGCAATAATTGAGTATAACTGAGTGACTTCTCACGTAAGCATCAATAACCAATACCGTGTACTACTATGCAACCACGCGTATTACTGTACTTTTACTGTCGGATAGTTCAACAGTTTTAACAGAAACACTTCCGTCGTTATTTTATAAAAAGATAATTCTGTCGTTTTCTTACTACGACAATACTTCCGTTATGGGTTCACCAATGATTGTGCCGTCGTACGGATATTTCCGACAAAAAGAATATTCCCCGACCAAACAAATATTTTATAACAACTTGCATACTTTGCAAAATTTATAAATATCACCCACAACTATAACATTATATCAAATCCACACCATAATATTAAAAAAATATTTCGAGAAGTTTAAATCTTTATTCATAAAATTTGGGGTCTCACAATCTCCCCTCCTTTTGAAATTTTGCCCTCAAAATTTACGTACGTACTTGGTATGCCGAAGAGATGAGGATACCTTGACTTCATTTCAGATTCTTACTCTTGAGGTATAATCTTTAACTGTTGAATACGATCCATCTTATCTAAGATTTTAACACGTATCTCCTCATACGTTAATTCTTCTGCTATCTCATCTGGTTCTAATTTAATAATGTTGTTCGGGTCATCCACATATTTACGTAACATCAATACGTAAATATGAACACGCGACATACTTGGCGGTAAAACGAATCTATAGGCCATAGTTCCTACTCGATCCAAGATTTCAAATGGGTCAATAAAATCGAGGGTTGAGATTTCCTCTCTTCATCAACTCTTGCTTCTAGAATAACGCCCTCTTGAACCTTTTTCTTCACATTCATCAGCTCCGAGTGTGTAGCTTGAGCGGCCTTTAATTTTATCGATTAGAGTCGATTCTACTTGTATATTTAATATCACCACGTGGGTCCCTAGAGTCTTTAACTCTATCTTCATCATTTATAAGTTATACGAAATGGGTTTCTGTACTGGGGTCAATATAAAATTTATTTTCACACTTTGGGGGTAGGCCAGGAAGTTCTTCGAAAATACGTCAG
The DNA here is from genome assembly GCA_016801055.1 of Panax notoginseng. NCBI lineage: Eukaryota > Viridiplantae > Streptophyta > Magnoliopsida > Apiales > Araliaceae > Panax > Panax notoginseng. The sequence goes on along the minus strand of CM029022.1, from coordinate 89,702,579 downwards.
GAAATTTATTAACGATTGAAATATCATTCAAAACTGTGACCCTCATCCCAAGACTTGGATAGTACGTCACATTGATACCTATCAACTGGCCATCGTCATTCATGACGTCGCCTACAAAAAGTCTTGCTTCGGTGCATTTCACACAAGGAAGTCACCAGATAAAGGCTCAGGGCTCTTTATTTATGGCTTGATATGACAATGATTGACTTTAGTGGTTTGGTTGCTTGAATTCGCATAACAGGTTGGTTAGGAATATGAAAGTTAACCACCTTATGAAAAGCATGATGAGTAGTTAACCAATCGATTTCTAAAATCACATCAAAGGAAAGTATTTTCAAAGAGATAAGATCGACAGGTAACGTGAAAGTGTCGATTTGAATTAAACAAGACTTATAAACAGTGGATGTAATGAAGGTTTCTCCCAACGGAGTTTCAACAGATAAATCAAAGTCTAATTTCTCCGGAGTCAAATTTAAACATTGAACGCAAGCAAGAGAGATAAAATAATGGGTAGAACCGGTATCTAATAAGGCATAGACTTCGCAAGAGTTTATAATTAACTTACCCGTAATAACTTTGTTCGGGTTTCTCGATAAGCGCTCTCACTTAAACTACCGGATTTAACTTTGCTATAGAGTACATTCCACCCTTAATTGCTTCGTCACATTCCTGATCCATGATTCGAATCATTAACCCCCGATCCATATCAAATTGGGATTGACCGCTCTGCACAGGGTAATTTCGAATTTGATGTTGAATTCTCCCAATTTTTGTCTGAAAAGCAAAATCCATTTCATCTATTTTGACTTTATTGGATCGGACGTCTTTTTCGACAATATTAACGCGTCGTGCGGCTTTTACCCATGCATCATCTATTCTTCTTCGTTCAGTTGTTTTTGCTTTCATCAGAACTTTGATCATAGCATTCTCAGATTCCAGCTCTAATATCTTATACTCTGCCAAAGACTGCTTCTGTTCAAGCATCGCACATCGGGTAACAAAATTTTGAATTGTTGCATCTCTTTGCTCCACGACCGCCTGCCATTCTTCAGCCTGCTCTTCTAACTCATGAATACGATTTTGTAATTCAAAATTTTGATCATAAAATTCTTCTAATAAATTCTCCTCATGTTCCTCTTCTTCCTCTTCTTCCTCACTCTCAGCTGCTACCTCTACAACTAGCTCGGGTACAACTATTAGTTCTTCACGCACCACGTAGATATCTCTAAATCATCAACGGTCATGACTTTTACCACATCATTTATAACATTACAGGTCATGATTATACCGAATGATCCCTGGTCATAATCATACTAAGTCCATCTATGCACGTAAGCCAAAGATGACTTTCATTACAATATAAGCATGAGGATGATGACAATGACATAATAATTCAATAAAACAAGTTCAAGAATAAATTTTAAATATTAATAAGTTAATTTATCCTGAACTCAATAACGTTCAAATTGTCAACATGATACTGCTTTGTGGAGTAAAATTCAAGAATGCTCAAAAGAATATTTTCACGAAAAGATACTGGATGAAGCGCAAATATCCAGGATATTTTACTAATTTCAAGGAATATAGAAGCCAAAACTTTAACCAACTGAGTATAATAGAATGTATAAAACAGCAAATAGATTTTCACCCGCCATGCGGTAATCCACGTATATAGATCGTTTCCACAATTTAATAAGGAATGAATACAAAGGATCATTCACCATGCATGTGGTAATCCACATAGACAGGTTATTCCAACAGAATAATAAAGAATGGAATAACAGAAGGATTCACCATGCGTGCGATAGACTGCACAGACAGGTTATTCCCAACAAAATAATAAATAATAGAACCAGGTCATGCGTAACGCACAGACAGGATATTCCGACAGAATAATAAATAATGGAACCAGGTTCGGCGTAAACGCACAGACAAGATATTCTGACAGAATAATAAATAATGGAACCAGGTCCGGTGTAAACGCACAGACAGGATATTCCGACAGAATAATAAAGAACAGAATAATAGAAGAATTTCACCATGTATGCGGTACTTCGCATAAACAGGTTATTCCAACATAATAATGAGGAATGTAATAACAGAATAATTTCACCATGTATGCGGTACTTCGCATAAACAGGTTATTCTAACATAATAATGAGGAATGGAATAACAGAAGAATTTTACCATGTATACTGTAGTCCACGTATACAGGTTATTCCAACAGAATAATAAGAATGGAATAACAGAAGTTCTCTTTATGAATACGAAAGAAATAATACCCCTTACCTTAAAAGAAACTGGATATTGAAAAGTGAAGTAGTAGAATACTTTTCTTCTTTCTCTCTATAGTTTCTCTCTCTAGAGTTTCAGTGAATTCGTAAGAAATAATGAAGGAATGAGCTTCTATTTATAGAAGAACTGAAAATGGCTCTTGGTCTTAACAAAGGGTCAAAATGACTCTTTGTAATATTGAAGAGACAACTACTATTTGCGAAGGGGCAATTAACTCTTGAAATACCGAAGGGGCAAATAACTCTTGAAAAACTGAAGGGACAAATAACTCTTAGAAAACTGAAGGGACAAGTTACTATTAAAACTTTAAATCAACGATCCATATTAATTTACTATTATAATTTCAACCAACGGTCTGAAAAATTAGCACATCTCCTCATAGAATAATATTGTACCCAAAAATAATTTGGACCGAAAAGAAATATATTTTTCAGGTGCATAGTACCCCGTGAATAGTAACTCGTGAATAGTAATTCGTGAATAGTACTCCGACACGAAAAGTGCTCCTTAATACCCGATTGAACAATATAACCTCCAGACATCAATTATTATCGAAATAAATGTTGATTTCCATAAATAATTTTAGCGTAATGGAACTATCAAATTCATCTTTAATCAACACGAACTGATTCATCATTAATATTATAACTCGCAATATTTAACAACCAGGTCGTTCCCAGGAAAGAGGGGGCTTTCCAATAAGGATTTCTCCCTATTGGCGCGCAATTAGGTGACCAAATCTCTCCTTGACAGAACTTCTAGACATTGTAAATATTGTAATTTAATAATATGAATAACTTTGTCGTCTCAATTATTGATTTAATAATATAACATATTATGCAGATGATACTGTGAAAATAATCGAATCAATAATATGAGAGATTTGATGCAGCAATTACTATACTAATAATTGAGTATAACTGAGTGACTTCTCACGTAAGCATCAATAATCAATACCGTGTGCTACTATGCAACCACGCGTATTACTGTACTTTTACTACCGGGTAGTTCAACAGTTTTAACGATAACACTTCCACCGTTATTTTATAAAAAGATAATTCTGTCGTTTTCTTACTACGACAATACTTCCATTGTAGGTTCACCAATGATTGTGCCGTCGTACGGATATTTCCGACAAAAGGAATATTCTTCGACCAAACGAATATTTTATAACAACTTGCATATTATGCAAAATTTGTAAATATCACCCATAACTATAACATTATATCAAATCCACACCATAATATTAAAAAAATATTTTGAGAAGTTTAAATCTTTATTCATAAAATTTGGGGACTCACAAATAAGGTATTTACATGTTTAATTGATTTGTCGAATGCGCATTTAGCTCGTCGTTCGTGAAGTCTAATAATGTGTGAGAATTATGTTATGATCAGAGTTTAGTGAGAAGATAATGAACTTGTGATGCTAGTTACGTTATAATTAACTAGTATTGTGAATGTAAATGGTATGTAGGATTAAATTGAGGAACGTGAATAGTTAACGTGTAATCTACGCACGAGGCAAGTTTCAAAACCTTACCTCTTTACATTGAGCAAGTTTCTAAATCTTACCTCTTTACATTAAGCAAGTTTCTAACCCTAAACTTTATTTGAATAAGTTCTAGACTTATAATCTATGTCGAGCAAGTTCTTGTCATTTATTGATCAAGTTCAAGATTTCATATTAAATGTTATCATTCTTTTAAAGCATGATTCCTGTTATATAATAATTATCCCATTGTATACCTCTTGAGTTTATTATTCAAACTGAATATCATTTATTGTTGAACCTTGTAAGACTAGCGAACCCTTATTGATTCGACTAGTCCATAGTTGATGAAAGTTCTAAATTTCAGAACCCTTGTTGAGATTATCTAAACCAAACTTCCTTTGGTGTGGACTCTAATGTCAAACTGAGATGAACAACCCTGTTATAGGGGATTAATTATGCTTTAGCGTTAAGATATTTTGCACGGTATGGTACTAAGGGCTGATTCCCCTAAGTACGAGAAGAAGAGTCCATAGTCTTATGACTGTTAAAGATTTCAAGTATAAACACTTGACAACCTAGGACATAATTCAAGGTCTTATGACCCTCAGAAGTTCTTTTGATTCTTGTTATTCATTCTTGATCCAAAAGCTGAGTTTTTTTTATTTCAGAAGTCTTTGATTCACTAGCATGTTATTATATTGTTGTTATATCATTATACTTGTGGGCAACCATTCTCACTCTTGCGTAATAATAATATTGCAGTTAAGAACGAAAGGTCCGACGAGCCTTCTACTAGCAAAAGCAAGGGCAAAGTTAACAAGTGATGAAGACTTGTTGTTTATTTGATGTATTTATGTTTCAGACTTATGTTAAAGTTGTGTAAGACTTATTATTTGTTTATGTTTTCGCATTTGAGATTTAAGGTTAGTATGACCTAGGATTGATATATTTACATTCAGATGTTGTAACTTCATAAGGAGAGAATTTATTTCTATCTATTTATGCTTTTCATTTATTATGGGTAGATAGACATACGATGTTTGTACAGTGAAGACCAAATCCTATGGGAATTGGAGTACCCGAATTTTGGAGTGTCACAGAGAAAGTCCAAGCAAAGAAGACTGACATTTGAATGTTGTGAATTGGGAATCCCGATATTCTTTCCAAGCATCCTTGATGAGAATCAAGGAAACAAAAGAAGAAGGTGACTACCTGCTAGCCTGCTGAAAGTAACGTTTATGAAGTGTTAGGTGATAAAGCAGACTGATGTGTCCGGAAAATCAAAAAAGAGTTGTCACATAAACATGACATGTCTACATCAGTGCTCAGAAATGTCTAGAGCATTAATTGCTACAATGGATATCTTCGACTAAGACATTTCAAAGGCTGCTTCACTAGCAGAGATTAAAAGGCTAGCTCCTCAATAGAAGACCTCCAACGGCTATATTCTAACGGGAAGATAACAGATGAATCTACAAATAGCCAAAGCTTCAGAGAAGATTAATGTTGTTGACTTGAGGAGATGCAAGTCATATAGGGCATAACAGAGAAAAGATCTTCATGTGAATGAGACCACTATAGTAGAGTGAAGCACAACTGATGAAAGTTCTGCAATGATAAAACTTCACTCCACACAAAGGAGTATGACAACAAAATGGCATCTGTACTAAGAGCCGGAAGGTCAAGAAGGCAACAACCTGAATGGCAGATCAGCAAGCAGAATACTTAAGCCATTTTATGTCTCATCATGAACACACTAAGCTAAAGAGAAGAAGATACAGAACTGATTCTGTGCACAAGACAATCAGTGTTCAAAGACTGCTAAGTGCTCAAAGAAACCAAGTTGATGTGCAAAGACTTAACAGTACCTCAACGGTGATGGTGCACAATGTTAAACATCAGATGAAGACAAGCATCAACAACAAAGAGCAGCATCACCAAAGGATGAGATAGAACTACTAAGTACCAACAAGGTGTCAAAATGAACGTACATCTTAGCAGTCCCGAGGATGTGATCAAACACCAATGTTGAATGCCCAATGATCACAAGAAGCTGCTAAGAACCAGAAGATGAACAAGCTGAACGTCATCTTAGCAGCTCAACAACAACAAATAACAAACAAACAACCAAGCAAACAGGGCCTGTAGGGTCCTTGTATTCGTGACTAAATCAAAGTCAAGTCTGCTGGACTTGCTAAGTACTGGAGGGTACAAGAGATTCTTGTTAGGTTTGTAATATTCATGAACGCAATCAAATTGCACAAAATAAGCGAAAACGTGATAAAATAGAATTTTAAAATTTTACAAACCATATACCCGGATCATCCTTTATGCGCAATTATTAATTAAACGAAAAGATAAAGAATAAGAATCATACCCTTGAATATTCGAGCTTCCTCAGGTACAAGTTCACCTCTAAATCTTTTTCGTGTTCAACTTGAATCTACCGGGTTGGGTTCCTTCCTTTGATCAACGTTAGCCACCCAAGTGTTTGGCCTCTAGAGGTGATCCACCAAGGAAGAAAAAAAATTCAAGAAGATGGGTGTTTGGCAAACCCCTAGTTTTTTCTATCTCTCATAGAAAAGGAGCGTACTCTCCAACAATTGGAATTGCGTATATTGATATCTGATATAAGACTCTCCTTATAAAGATATCAGGTAACCCTATTTAATTAAAAATAAGGTATTATTTATTTAATTAAACTCTTTTAATTAAATGGGCTCCCTAATCTTATTAGGGATAATTAATTAAACGCATTTAACTAATTTTTCCTCCTAATCCTATTAGAAATAAATTAGAGTACTTATATTAAATTAATTTCTAAACTCTTTTAAAAATTAAAATAATAAAAATTGTAATAATATTAATAAGACTCCTCTTATTAATTTATATTTAATATTTCTAAAAAATTAAATAATAAATATTAAGTTATTTAATTTATTATATCACCATAGATTAAATTAAATATACTTAACATATTATTACGATTATGCCATTAACTTCTTAAATAATTATTCTTCCTTTTATGGTGTGACCCTTTATGTTCTCCATATTAAACCGGTTGTGAATAAATCAATTATAACAATTCTAATCTTATTTAAATAAATAAATAAAATAATTAATTTGTTTAAACAAATAATATTTATTCTACAATAGGGATAAGCCTCCCTAGCGATCAACGACTTTTCAGATAATATAAATTTCAACATTAATCATAAAAGAACCATTGAGTAAATTGTTACCGTACAATTCAATCCTTTCACTATACAATGTCCCAATTAAATATAATACATGGAATTACTATCAATTCTTATTTTATTTAATTATATGTATTTCGACTCTTAAATGCACAACTCCAAATAATACAAATTAGAAACTCCTTTCTAATTTTATTCTACCTTGGCCAAGGCCTACTGGTTGTCATTTATCGAATCACATAGGACATTTCTCTTCTTTTACTAGAAGTGGTAGATTCTTTATTGATCATACATTATCTCCATGTACAACTTATTATACCCAAGCATACCCTTTGATATACCCTAAGGGTCTTAAGGAATAAGTCAAAGTATAACTCATCATACACAAGATACTATGATAATCTCAAGTCCAAGGATCACTTGTACTACTATCACTACAGGAATTCCTATTGACAAACAAGTAAAACTCCATTAGGTATTCCTTAGCGAGCCACCTTCAGTGAACTTATTCTCTAATAAGCACCTACATACTTGCTTTAGTGTCTCCGCATAAACAATCATGAGATCAATCATCCTCATCCAATTAGCAAGCAACGTATGTACCAATCTATCCGGATTCACTAATCCCCAATTTAGTAATTCAATGATTGAGAACTATTTTAGTTTTAAGCTTTCTAAGAATTTAGATCTCATTAGAATGATCATCATCATTATTCTAAATGCATTACTTAAAACTATGTGTTTATCACATATTATAAAACAGTGTCATATAGATAATTAAAAGCCTTTAATAAATTAATATTTTTTATTAATAAATGAATAAGATTGTTACAAAGTATATGTTTTATCATCGAACATGATTGGCTTGTGTGCATACTACTTTTAATCTCTCACTTGCACTAAAGTCAATCGCCATGGTATCTCATACCCTTCTTCTCTAAGTGACGATTATCCTGCTATTTGATAAGCTTTAGGTAATAGATATGTAAGGTTATTCTTGAGAGTCCACTATCTCTATAGTGATTTCCCATCTTTCAATGATTCCTATAATCAAATGAAAGTGCCACAACACATGTTTAGATCCAAGATGAGACTTAGAAATTATTCATAGTTCTGTAATAAACTTTTCATCCAAACAATCAACTTGCAGCTTCATTTACAGCTACATACTTTGTCTTTGTCACTAAACCAACAACTCTTTGCTATTTAGAACCTTTCCAATTCATTGCACCACTATTCAAGGTAACGCTTTACCTTAAAATGGATTTTATATCGTCTTGGTCTGTCTGAAAAACTTGAGTCTGTTAAGCCCTCTAGTTTTAATTTAGACCCATCATGAATTTTAATCACATCCTTAGTGTCGATTAAGTACTTTAAGATATTTTTCACTGTCTTACAGTGATCTTCTCTAGAATATGACCGATCAACATCAGGTCTCGTATATTTCATTATATACATGATTGTTACTCATGTAATTTCTCTTTTCAGGAGTCTATGGGGACTATTAAGAGAGATACACTCCATGACTCATCAACATGAGACATCTCTTGGAGTTTGTCATGCTAAACAACTTTAGCATCAAATGAATATATGTTTCTTGGATTAAGTCGAGCATCCTCTTAAATCTATCTATATAGATTTGTATCCCCAATTAAGATACTCTTCCCAAATCATTCATGGAGGAATGTTTAGACAACTTTATTTTTACTGATTGTAGCATTGGTATGTCATTCCTTATCCGTAGTATATCAACATATAATACTAGGAATGTCACGACGCTCCCACTGACCCTTTTGTACACACTAGGTTCATTCTTATTTTTGATAAAATCAAACCCTTTTGATTGTCTCATCAAAACGAATGTTCCATATTTGAGAAGCTTGCTTCAATCCATTTCTCTGAGTGTCTAAAACTCTTCCCTCATCGTATGTAACTGGATCATCATCTTCTATGATGCGTACCTCATCATCATCATCTATGATGAATTCATACCTCCCAGGTATCTTCGGTACTATTCCAGATTTACGATTCGGTTGTGGTACAATAGGTTTATCTACAGGTTCCTCTTATTTGACTTATAGTGATTTGTGATTCTTGAACTCTTCAAGATCTATTATCCTCCCACTAGCTCCTTCATTGATAAACATATTTATCTTAGAAGGTAGTGTGCTTCGCAACAAACACCTTTTGCTAAGTAGGATTATAGAACAAATACCCTAAACTTATTTTAGGATGTCCCACAAATTGTACTTGTCAAATCTTGTCCCAAGCTTATCCTTTGAAACATTTTCACATAAGTTGGACAACCCTTATCTTAACATATTTAAGATTAGGAATCCTCCCTGTCCATAACTTATATGGAGTCTTGGGGGCAGATTTTGAGGTTACCTTTTCGTAGATATACAGTCATTTCTAGGACATTATCCTAGTGGGATACTGGAATGTCGGTAAAATCATTTATGGACCGCACCATGTCCAACAAGGTACGATTTTTTCTTTTAGATACATCAATCAATTATTGCGTATCAGGAGGCGTCCATTGTGAGAAAACTATTTTGAGATGATCTAGAAACTTATTGCACAAGTATTTATTCCTTGATCTAATCAAAGAATCTTAATACTTTGCCAATTTATTTTACTTCTGAATTCTTTGAACCTTTCAAATAATTCACACTTGTATTTCAGCAAATACACACATTCAACTCTTTGAATGACCATCTTCTTTTCTTATACTAGTTTGTTTAATTTATAAAATTATTTTCACGTAAGTCAAGTATACAAAATCCATTAAGTAATATTCCAGTTCTATACAAAACATTATTATTATAAATAGAACAACAATTGTTCTTAAATATAATACCAAAGATTTTATTGTCCAACAACAAAATGGAAATAATGTTTCTAACAAGAACTGGAATACAATAACAACTTATTAACTTAATAGATTTACCCGTAGGCATTGCTAAACTATAAGTTTCTATGGTTAATGTGGCAACATTTGTTTCATTTCCACACATAGGATTACTTATCTCTTGTTTAGCTTTCTATTTTTGCTTGGTTCCTTCATAAATCTATATTTATGATAACCAAAGCCGGTATCCAATACCCAAGTAGAATCTTGACTTAAAGAAAAATTTATTTTAAATCATGAACAAAATTATATTTGTAACCGAAACTTCACTAAGCTTCTTCTAGTTAGCCTCTGCAAGATGCTTTTTACAGTTTATTTCTAGTGTCCAGGCTTATTGCAGTGGAAGCAAACTCCTTTGTTATCCGTATCAGTTTTGTTCTTATTATCCTTTGTTTTTGCCTTTCTATTTACTTTCTTAGAATCGTTCTTCTTTTCAGAAGATCCTTTGGCCCCTACCAGTAAGACTTGGTCTTTCTTGGTTTGAAAGTAGCTCTCAACATTTTTCAACATGTTAAGCAAATCAGCGAAGCTGATATCTATCTTGTTCATATGAAAAATTCACAACAATTGTGAAAGGAGTTCGTGAATGAGTGCAAGATCAAATCTTGGCTTAACTCTCCATCCATGACAAAACATGTTGTCCTAATTGATCGATCAAATTGATTATGTTAAGGACTTTTATCTGTATTGTAGTGTCATCGGTCATTCTAGATCGGAAGAGCTCCTTAGATATCTGATATCTATCAGTCCTACTTTTCTCACCATCAACTACTTGACGTGCAGGAGTATAGTAGGAGTATCCATAGTTTCAGGCTAACGCTGAAGCTTGTTACTCATGAATACGAGCATGATGCGCAGAACCAAATATGCATCATCTTGCCACTTTATAAAAGTTGCAATCTCTTCCTCAGAGGCATTATCTGCAACCATTGCAGGGATATGCGTATTAAGGACATAAAATAGCTTTTCAGCTTTGAGAACTATTCTCAATTTTCTTAACCAATCTGTTTAATTCGGTCCGATTAATTTAGCATCTAATATGCTACGCAGTGATAGTAATTTAGACATTGTAAAATTTTATATATGAATTTTGTTCTTAACAACATTTTAGCATACATTCTTTTATTAATTACCAAAATAATTTAGGTCTTGTTTTAAATTGGTATCTTCCACTATTTTCTTCAAATTATATTACCCTCATTTATATAGTTGGCAAAATCTAATTAAAGATTTGCTAGTGAGAATAAGGATCCAATTTCAAATGTATATAGCCTTGTGGTGACACAACAAACTATATATAAATAAATAGGTAGACAACTCTTGTCAATTATATCAACTATGCAACTCCTTATATTTTGCCTCTTAAATTATTTTGATCAAGTGGTGGCACATCCGAATCAAAATTATTCAAGTTAAGTCCAACCTAACACTCCATATATTCAAAAAAAAAATATTATCCTTGTGGTGACACAACAAAACAACATTGTTCAATTTTCTTTATAAGCATCAAATGTGATAAAACTAACATCTCAAAGAATTAAGATAAGCCTTGTGGTGACACAACAAACTTATAATAATTAATTGATACTCTATTATTTTTATCATGCTAGAAGGCAACGTTCGATATTCTAAATATTTTTGAACGCTTAGGATTTAATATAAAAAATTTGAGGGGTTTGTTATTAATTTGTCTCATCTTGTTTAGCGTGCATGCACATATATATATAAAATACGCGTCATATTAATTAACATGCGAACTATGTTTGCATAATATATAATATATATAGTATAAGCATGCACATATAGAATACTATATTCTACCTGAATTGATTATGGACTTTATTCTAGTTTGGTTCACTAGAGCCACCAAGTGAACCAAAAGGTCAAACCTAGGGGTGCAAGAATTAATATTTAAATATAACTATTACATTTAAATCTGGGCTCCATTACAAACGGGTCTTCAAGCGCTCCTTGCTCCTTGATCTCTAATTCTTCAAAATAATTCTAACTATTCCTATTACAAAACTATTTAAAATAAATAGAAACCTTGATCAGCAGTCAAGAGGAAGTACATAGGAGGGAGTTAGAATTTACATTAAGAAAAATTTAGAGAAGACGAGGTACACAGACCCCATTTAATAAAACTCATACATTCATACATCCAATTAAAATAAAATCCAATCACATTGGTCAATAGTCCATAATTAATTTCATTTATTATCATACACATCTACATATGCATCAATAAATAACATTCATCTCATGAATAATAAACATTCAATATATATATTGATATCATTTAATGGGCAAAATTAGTTAACATAAAATCTAATTTTGAATCAAAATAAACTCCTTTATTTTAATCCAAATTTAAATCAAAATAAATCTTTTTTATTTTAATTTATCCAATTTTTAATAAAATAAACTATTTTATTTTAATCAAAAATTTTAATCAAAATAAACTCCTTTATTTTAATTAATTATGGAATCAAATTCCAAGTAAAAAAAAACTCCTTTATTAAAAGAAACACGGATTCTCTTTCCTATTCACAAATAAACTCTTTTATTTTGAACAATATAAAATCTTATTTCATATCTAAATAAACTCCTTTATTTAAAAAAATTAGGATTCTCTTTCCTATTCACAAATAAACTCTTTTATTTTGAATAATATGAAATCCTATTTCATATCTAAATAAATTCTTTTATTTAAGGAAACATGGAATCCAATTTCAACTCTAATTAGTTATCATGAAATCCAATTCTAACTCTAATTAGTTGGCATAAAATTTAATTTTAAGATTAAAATAAACTTTTTTTTATTTTAATTATAAAATTATTAAGAATTGTTATATATATATATATATATATATATATATATATATATATATATATATATATATATATATAACAATTCGCCTGTAATACATGTGAATCCTATTATCATCCTGCTCCGTGATCTGCGCCACCCTTGATAATTATTTTAGTTAACAGGAGTTCCTACAAGTTACATGAGTATGTTAACTTTTATATATATATATATATATATATATATATATATATATATATATCATAATACATATATAGTTATCCTTGCTACGGTTTCTTTCAAAAACGGACCAAAAAAGCGGACTAGGGACGGACTGAAGAATTTCGGGCTAAAACAAAAAAAAACACGCGGGTCATGAAAAACCCATTTGAAACCTATTTTGAGAATACACTCTCTCACTCTTCCCCCTCTCTCTCAAAGAAAGCGACCATGTCCCCCCTCCTTCTCTCAAAGAGAGCCTGAAGCAGAGTAAATCGGAAGGAGCACAGGAGCTTGTTGCAAATCGGAAGGACAAGATTCCTACAAAGATAATCAGAAGGTAAAGATTCTTACTTAATTTTGTAATTTCTATTTAATTTGAAAGAAATCTAGGGTTTGTATAGTTACTTTGTGGGATCTTTTGGGAAAAATTGTTTATCGGTGCTTACTTTGTATAGTTACTTTGAAAGAAATCTAGGGTTTGTATAGTTAATTTTGTAATTTTTGTTTGTCTGTGCTTACTTTGTGTCTTCTATTCATACCTAATTTTTTTCTATAAAGAATTGGTTTGATTCCAATTCAGATTCCTTCATTTGCAGTACTACTATAATAAATTTACCAGATGTTATTTGGAAAGTGTGGGATTTTCATGTACAAGTTGAGCAACTCTTCTAGAATATGCAAAAGCCTGGTTATAGCATATATAAGACAAATTGGGCATATAATTGAAAATAGATTTAATAATTAGTTAAATACAAGATAAGGTTTTGATGAAGTAAATATTAAGCGAAGACAGACATCTGTTCTGTCTTCCATTGTCTTGTTCTCTTCTAGAATAGATTTCCACCCTTCTCCTTTATGGGGTTGGAATCAAGGGTGGCTATGAGTACGATTTTATTTTTTTGCTTGTTACATATATAGATATTTTGTTCTCATTTTTCCTTCTTAATTAAGTTCTCATACCCTTGGAGCTTTGATTACTTGGCTTATTAGTAAAATATAACCCTGAACCTGTATATCCTGTATTTATATGACCGACTTACCACAAATATTGTTGGGCTGACATCTGAAATGCTACACATACATATTCTTTTTTCGACAAGTAAAAATATTTATTTAAAAGGCACCAAGGGGGTGCCACCCATGTACACAATCAAATGATAAAAATGGTATAAATAGTTCTTTGAAGTGTTTTATTTAAAGGCTGATTTAATTGAGGAACTAATCTAAAATCACTCGTGGCATTCTTAATGCTTAACACATTGTTAACTGATTTTGTTGTAATGTATTTGTATTTTCCACCCTTTTCCCTTCTTTGTGAGGTCTGTTGGTATTAGTTTGTATTTATCAACTGCTAAAATTGAACATACAGATTATAGCAATGGAGAATTAGTTAGTACATTGGCTTACTCCTCTTGGGCTGCCGGTTGTGCAACCTTACCGCAAATTAGGGAGACGTACTGTAATGTTCTTAGACATTCTAACTTCAGAAAGAGTCAATATATTAGTTCTGTTTATGTTACTATCCCATTAATATTATGTTAGTATCTTCACTCTCTTACGTTGTTCAAAATCACTCATTTTGCTACCTATTTTATTTCACTGTCTACTGTTGGTACTGCACATGCTCCAGCATGTCGTTACTGTGGGAATTTCTTACCACCTTTTGTCATACTTTCAGAAAAATAATTTCACATCAGAAAACGGCGCATCCTGCTCTGATTCTTTGTTTTGTTCTTTAATGTTTATATATTTTTTATTCTTAGGATCTGGAAAAAAGAAAAAAATGGTACAAGATCCGCTAATAACTTGTTACCTAGCTTCATAACTAGAATTTAATTCCAGTTCTTAAATTTTCTCTTGATGATTTTTCTTTTAATTATTTGAGAGACCATGCAGATCAAATGCGGTATAGTTGGGCTTGATATCTGAAGTTTTTTGCATACATTTCATTTCATACTTGCATTTTTCACACTTACTTGGTCTGTGTTTTTAACATGGAGTAGAAAATGAATGATAATGATTTTGTTTATAAAGTATCCTGAAAATTTTGAACCTGATATTTTCAAATACTCTCTCAGTGGTTACTTTTTTGTACAGTTGTTGGATGGCTTTCAGCTGTAGAGTAGATGGTGGGCTTCTGTTGTACATATGTTTGGAGAGAGATCTTCGATCATTTGATGTCTTCCGTTATGTCCTTGTTCAATCATTAGTGAAAGCAAGATAGTGCAAGGTGCGCATTAGTAGCTGAAAGAGCTGCAGCAAAGGATTGTTACTCCGAAGTTGATTTGATATAAAATAGAGAACATTTAAAAGTTCAGAAGAAACTCTGTGATGTATGATCTTGGACAAATAGAAAGATTCCATAAAGCATTTAGACATCTATTTCATCATATTAATGAGGGATCTGAATGGGTTCACCATATTGGGAGTACCGTACATCCTATAAAGAGATGGTTTGGTGCACGTTTGTCTTCTGTCCGCTGTAATTCTAATTTTTGCTTCTTTACCAATTTTTCTCATCAAGAAAGGAGAGATTATATTATAGAATGAAAAAGTACATGGGCCTTTTTGGGATCATACACCATTTATTTAGTAGGATGGTGAATATTTAGCTTCAAGACTTGTATTTGTTGTTGTATCAGAATACTCGTATTAGTCGTGCTGCCTTATTCTTGTATCAAGAGTTCTAAATAAAAAGAGAGAATTTTTTGTTTTATGTGATACAGAAAACTGTTACCTATTGATGTTATGAAAGTTTACTTGTGCATGTATTGTTTTTTTTTAATGCATTTATTAGGAAGCTAAAAAATTGCCCACATGAAAGCCTGCTAGACTACCAAGCTTCAAACATGAAGAAAAGGAGAGAATGTAGAAAATACATAATAGGATGAGAATATAAGCAAACCAGCATCCTTGTGTTTATTAAAATACAGATTTTCCAAATTCCCTATGAAGTAGCTCGTATAACAAATAATACATGGATGGAACAAGCAGAATCAGCTTTAACTGATAAAATAAAGGAAAAAGTTGTACATCGAGTTGTCTTCTCTTATTGAACCAGAGATTCAAATTTTGTAGTGATTCTGGACCAGATTTCAAATGATTGCGCATATCAAGTTCTTTTCTCCCTCCTGGTATGAACTATTCTTCTGTTATGAATGAGTGAGATCATGCTCGTGCCTGCAGGGACGCATTCTTCTTGAATAACGTATATGCATCGCTATTATGGCCACTGAACTTGCAAACACAGCAAGACCAATCAAAAAAGTTGCCAAGAGCTTGTCCTTAATAGTAACTATCCTATGTACATCCCTGAAATAGATGAAGAACGAACATTAGGTTTCAAATATCTAATTCAGGTATTGCGCCAAAAAATTGTGAAGGGGTAGTTCTCTTTTCTACATTCTTCAAGGCCTAGGAGCAATTCTGAGATATTAAATGACATCTCCAGATGTAACCATACTTGACTACATTGTTAAATAAAGGTCTTTTCAACGATTTCCCCAATATTTTTAACATTGTAAACAAAGAATGTCTTACTGAAGGCAGCAAGAGAAGTAGAGATGCTGACCTTAGAGCAATAGAAGCGGGAAAGATTAACCCAATACATACACAAGTTGTTGCTCCAATGAACTGGAAAGTATCTCAAATGCTGGGTATAAAATTTGCAGCTAAGAAGACAATAGAGTTGAGCCCTATGGTGATCCGAGTAAAGCGAAAGTTGTCTGAAACCAAAGGTCCAGTCGAGGGAAAGAGGAGGGCTTCCAAATTTAAGCGAAGAGGATAAAATACAATTGGGAAAACAAGCATGAGGTGGAGAGCATAGCTGACACGCACAACATCATTGAGCTGATAACTATATGGGATGCCAATATTTCTGTCAAAGTTAGCTAGCCATCATCAAGTATTGCATCACCGAAGAGGAGAATCCCAAAGAAGCTTATCATTATGTAAACAGTCGAACACAGAACCGATGAAGTATGTACAACTGGTTGTATTAGGGAAGCGTCTTCAAGCTCATTCTCAATAGGATGCACTGCATACAATCAAACTTCTATTTATATTACTTGAAGAAGATTTTCTAGGAAATCTTCATAAACACGCCCGTAAGTGAACAAGACAATGGAAGACAGAACAGATGTCTGTCTTCGCTTAATATTTACTTCATCAAAATCTTATCTTGTATTTAACTAATTATCAAATCTATTTTCAATCATATGCCCAATTTGTCTTGTATATGCTATAACCAGGCTTTTGCATATTCTAGAAGAGTTGCTCAACTTGTACATGAAAATCCCACACTTTCCAAATCACATCTGGTAAATTTATTACAGTAGTACTGCAAATGGAGGGATCTGAATTGGCATCAAACCAAATCTTTGTAGAAAAAAATTAGGTATGAATAGAAGATACAAAGTAAGCACAAACAAACAAAAATTACAAAATTAACTATACAAACCTTAGATTTCTTTCAAAGTAACTATACAAAGTAAGCACCGATAAACAATTTTCTCCAAAAGATCCCACAAAGTAATTATATAAACCCTAGATTTCTTTCAAATCAAACAGAAATTACAAAATTAAGTAAGAATATTTACCTTCTGATTCTCTTTGTAGGAATCTTGTCCTTCCGATTTGCAACAGGCTCCTGTGCTCCTTCCGATTTACTCTGCTTCATGCTCGCTTTGAGAGAGGGAGGGGGGACATAGTCGCTAGCTTTGAGAGAGAGAGAGGGGAAAGAGTGAGAGAGTGTATTCTCAAAATAGGTTTCAAATGGGTTTTTCATTACCCGCGTGTTTTTTTTGTTTTAGCCCGAAATTCTTCAGCCCATCCCTGGTCCGCTTTTTTGGTCCGCTTTTGAAAGAAATCGATCCTTGCTAACTATTATATATATATATATATATATATATATATATATATATATATATATATATATATATGAATCACGTGGGAAGATTCAAGAAGTAGAAAAACCGTTCCTAAAACATATAATATATAATATATATTTATGTATCCGTATGTTTAGCAAGATTAGGATCAGCATCCATGCGAATAACGGAATTTCAAAAACATAGTTTTCGCAAATCAGCAGCTCATGCTTCGCGATGAATTTCTATTTTTTTTTAATAAATTTTATACAATAAAATTATGCCCAATTAAATTATTCTAAACACATATCAATATACATATCAAATTAAATAATTAATAATTTGCATAAAGGTTTGGCTTTGATACCACTGTTAGGTTTGTAATATTCATGAATGCAATCAAATTGCACAAAATAAGCGAAAACGTGATACAATAGAGTTTTAAAATTTTACAAACCATATACCCGGATCATCCTTTATACGCAATTATTAATTAAACGAAAAGATAAAGAATAAGAATCATACCCTTGAAGATTCGAGCTTCCTCAGGTACAAGTTTACCTCCAAATCTTTTTCACGTTCAACTTGAATCTACCGGGTTGGGTTCCTTCCTTTGATCAACGTTAGCCACCCAAGTGTTTGGCCTCTAGAGGTGATCCACCAAGGAAGAAGAAAAATTCAAGAAGATGGGTGTTTGGCAAAACCCTAATTTTTTCTATCTCTCATAGAAAAGGAGCATACTCTCCAACAATTATAATTGCGTATATTGATATCTGATATAAGATTTTCCTTATAAAGATATCATATAATCCTATTTAATTAAAAATAAGGTATTATTTATTTAATTAAACTCTTTTAATTAAATGGGCTCCCTAATCTTATTAGGGATAATTAATTAAACTCCTTTAACTAATTTTTCCTCCTAATCCTATTTGGAATAAATGAGAGTACTTATATTAAATTAATTTCTAAACTCTTTTAGAAATTAAAATAATAATAATTGTAATAATATTAATAAGACTCCTCTTATTAATTTATATTTAATATTTTTAAAATATTAAATAATAAATATTAAGCTATTTAATTTATTCTATCATCATAGATTAAAGTAAATATACTTAACATATTATTACGATTATGCCATTAACTTCTTAAATAATTATTCTTCCTTTTATGGTGTGACCCTTTAGGTTCTCCATATTAAACTAGCTGTGAATAAATAAATTAGAACAATTCTAATCTTATTTAAATAAATAAATTAAATAATTAATTTATTTAAATAAATAATAATTATTCTACAATAAGGATAAGCCTCCCTAGCGATCAACGACTTTTCAGATAATATAAATTTTAACATTAATCATAAAAGAACCTTTGAGTAAATAGTTACCGTACAATTCAATCCTTCCACCATACAATGTCCCAATGAAATATAAGACATGGAATTACTGTCAAGTCTTATTTTATTTAATTATATGTATTTCGACTCTTAAATGCACAACTCCAAATAATACAAATTAGAAACTCCTTTCTAATTTCATTCTGTCTTGGCCAAGGACTACTGGGTTATCATTTATCGAATCGCATAGGACATTTCTCTTCTTTTACTAGAAGTGGTAGATTCTTTATTGATCATACATTATCTCCATGTACAACTTATTATACCCAAGCATACCCTTTGATATACCTTAAGGGTCTTAAGGAATAAGTCAAAGTATAACTCATCATATACAAGATACTATGATGATCTCAAGTCCAAGGATCACTTGTACTACTATCACTACACGAATTCCTATTGACAGACAAGTAAAACTCCATTAGGTATTCCTTAGCGAGCCACCTTCAGTGAACTTATTCTCTAATAAGCACCTACATACTTGCTTTAATATCTCCACACAAATGATCATGAGATCAATCATCCTCATCCAATGAGCAAGCAACGTATGTACCAATCTATCCGGATTCACTAATCCCCAATTTAGTAATCCAATGATTGGGAACTATTTTAGTTTTAAGCTTTCTAAGAATTTAGATCTCATTAGGATGATTATCATCATTATTCTAAATGCATTGCTTAAAACTATGGGTTTATCACATATTATAAAACAACATCATGTAGATAATTAAAAGCCTTTAATAAATTAATACTTTTTATTAATAAATGAATAAGATTGTTACAAAGTATATGTTTTATCATCAAACATGATTGGCTTGTGTGCATACTACTTTCAATTCTAAGTCTGCTGGACTTAGTGTACAGTTTTCAAGGCTGCTGGTCTTGAAGAGTTCTTAGTGAACTAGAGTTCCAAGACTACTAGTCTTAAAGGAATCTTAGTGATTCAGAGTTGATCAAATCCTTAGTAGAATCCCTCCTTGTTGAAGCAGAAGAGTGGATTAGGAGCATTCAGTCTCTGAGCCATTTAAAACCTCTGGTGTCACATACTTTATGTCATTTACATTCATCACTATAACTGATATATCTGCTTGCAATTAACTCTATATTATAACTATGTTTAATGTTATATTTTTGAAGGGTATCTTAATCTATTCCGTTGTGCATGAATTGATTCCTCTATTCATTATATGTTAATCACTTAACAAGATGAAAGAAAATAAAGAAAAGTTTTAAAGGATCTATTCAACCACCCCTTCTAGATCTATTGTGTGTCTTCGGGAACTACACTTTTTGGCTACTGTACTAGTGTCCAATTTTTATTGCGGTTATCGAAACTTTTTTATTACAATCGAATAACTGTACTCTTAGAAATTACAAAATAGTTATTACTTAAGATTTTCGTCCGAAAAAACTGACGGAATGCTGACTGTGCAAGTTGACCAGACTTTTTTGCTTACGTGGAGCAAGTTGACCAAGCTTTTTTGCTTACGTGGACCAGACTTCTCTTCTTTGTTATCTTTAAACAAAGTGGAGTAGTAAAATTTGTTATCTTTAAATAATAATAATAATAATAATAATAATAATTTCAAAATAATAATAATAATAATAACAATAATAATAATTTTAAAAATTTTAAAAAAAGATTATATAAATTATAAAAATATTTTTATATGAAACTGATGTGTATTTAACAAATAATATTTTTATTATTTGATTAGTTTAAATTATTTGAGCAAAGGTAAATTTGACAAATCATTTTTTATTCTCCATTAAAATAAAAAAATAAATTTTATACAAATCTGTAAGGAACAAACCCCCAAATATAATTAAATTAATAAAATTAAAATTTTTATAAAATTAATTTTTATTATTATTATTATTATTTTAAAATTATTATTAATACTATTATTATTATTAAAAATTGTTATTATTATTTTGAAATTATTATTAATACTATTATTATTATTAAAAATTGTTATTATTATTTTAAAATTATTGTTATATAATACTATTAATTTTACTCCAAAGTTCTACATATTATTAAAATTATTATTATTAATAGTATTTTGTTATTATTTTTATTTTAAAATTATTATTATTAATAGTATTTTATAAGAATAATAATTTTAGCATACCTTTTTTTGAGCATACAAATGAATCAGTACCTTTTTTAGTATTTTTGAGCATACGAATGAAACAGTACCCTTTTTAATATAACAATAATAATTTTAGTATTTTATAACAATAATAAAATTATTATTATTAACAGTACCTTTTTTTTAGCATACGAATAAAACAGTTTAATATTATTGACAATAATGGCAGTAATAATTATATTATTATTATTTTATTAGTTTAAATTAGTTGAACAGGGGTAAATTTGACAAATTATTTTTTATTCTCCATTAAAATAAAAAAAAACAAATTTCATACAAATCTGTAGGGAATACACATCATTTGTATGAAATTTGTTTTTTTTATTTTAATGGAGAATAAAAAATGATTTGTCAAATTTACCCTTGCTCAAATAATTTAAATTAATAAAATAATAAAAATATTATTTTTTAAATACACATCAGCTTCATATAAAAATATTTTTATAATTTATAGAATCTTTTTTAAAATTTTTAAATTTTTAAAAATTATTGTTATTGTTATTATTATTATTATTATTTAAAAATTATTATTATTATTATTATTATTATTATTTGAAATTATTATTATTATTATTTAAATATAATAAATTTTACTACTCCACTTTGTTTAAAGATAACAAAGAAGAGAAGTCTGGTCCACGTAAGCAAAAAAGTCTGGTCAACTTACACAGTCAGCATCCCGTACGTTTTTTCGGAAGGAAATCTTAAGTAATGACCATTTTGTAATTTTTGAAAGTACAGTTATTCAATTGTAACAAAAAAAGTTTCGGTAACCACAATGAAAATCGGACCCTAGTACAGTAACCAAAAAGCATATTATCCCTATCTTAATCTATTCCGATGTGCATGAATTGATTCCTCTATTCATTATCTGCTAATCACTTAACAAGATGAAAGAAAATAAAGAAAAATTTTAAAGGATCTATTCAACCACCCTTTCTGGATCTATTGTGTGCCTCCGAAAACTAACAATTGGTATCAAAGCAGGTTCTCACAAATATGTTAAAGCTTACGCTTTGAGTTTGATCCTTAGCACAACTTAGTTCTAAACGTAGTATTAGTTGTAAGTCACTTCTGAATGTAGTCGAGCTCACAATGTGAAAATTGTATATGCAGATAAATGTGTATACCCACCGGATGCAATTCAGATTGGCCCTCTTTCTTACATGATATTACGATCAAGGCCAATCTAGCAAAATCTACAGTTAATCAGCAGTATGCAGCCCATAGACAGAAAGTCTAGATACAGCAAGAACTGAGAACGTTCTAATCACAGCTCAGGAAGACAATGCGTCTAGACAAACTATGTGCTACATCTTTAAAGAATGAGTTAGAAAAACTCGTCAAATGCACAATCGACAAGATCCATGAATCTGAACCTTGAGGTTCAAGAGCTTTAAAGAATTTGATGTGTCAAGACCTTCATCTGATCAAGATTGAAAGAATCTGATTGACTAATCTAAGGCCACATTGAACAACAAGGGTTGTCAATATTGATAATACAAAGTTATATTCAACGATGCCTCATATCGTTATGCAAACAAACAGAACAACTAACTGTCAAGATACTGACAGTAGCAAGGTATGAATCCTCATCAAAATATACACTCATCATATTGTTGTTGGACACCACTCGCTGAAAAACTCTCTCCACATATAATTAATGATTGTAAATATTTTACTAAGTAGATATTCGTTGTATGCCTTTAGTTAAGAATAATCCAAGCATTCTACGTTGCTCGACCTTTGTTAATGGATTGGTGCGTATATTCATCAATGTTTTGTGATTTTGATGAAGCGTAGAGTGTGATCAACACTACAGTTGTATCTTGAATGTTCTTGGAAACTGATCAACTCTACGAACCTACTAGATGTAAACTATGGAGCTGATCCTCACTCTATGAAAGTTCAAAATCTAGAAACATAGCATAAGCAAAAAGTGACTAAACCAAAAGAAAAAGTGAACTCACCAAGATTGCTTAAATTATACACACGCTCACAATCATAACTATTATCATTCATGAGTATACATACATCATGACCATCAATGATGATTTTAAGGTATATTGGAAATCCAGAGAGTTTGTATAACTAGGATTCTTGTCAAAAGTAACCTAGCAGGACCCAAATCGAATTGGGTACCAAAATAGAAAATTATCTAACCTGCAGGAATCTGATGATATCTGACCACTAACTAAGAGAGGTTGGAGCTAAGTTACCAAGGTTCTACCAAGCTGAAATATCAAAATCCCTCAGCTATGCTCCCACTCAAACTCATTCATGCAAAACATTTCATCTCAAGAGGATCAAGAAGGAAGATCACATCTATAATTATCTACCAACAATGTAGTAGTATGAGTCATAGTGTGGAAACTCTACGTGTACAGGAGATGCCGGAAGTCTGAATGATGGAACCTACGTTCGTAGTGACTGATCAGAAAATCGTGGAGTGACCAGTTCGAAAGTACTCTACGAATCTAATGAAACTGATTTAATCATGAAGATACCAGATCAGTTCAGAAGATTCCAGCTAGAAGGAGAAGTACAAAGGTGACCTTGTAAGGATCTATATGCAGAAGCTAGCCCATCTACTTCTAAGACAGAGGTATCAACTATGGGGGAGCAACAGTATGCTAAAGTCTAGCAATGCTAAAACTAAGGAGGAACACATTGAAGCTAAATCCTTCAGATCTCTTAAACACTGAAGACAGCTGAACCAGATGCTAAGGCAAGAATGACTGAGGATATGAAGATCATGATGAAAAAACTTAAGAAGCAGAAGTGAAATTCATTGCTATACTCAGAGATGAACTCAGATTAAAGGTCAACACTACTTACATCTCTGATGACCATCTCACAGAGCACCAGTTCTCCACTACGAAACCTTTAAATCAGCAACGAACATTTAAAAGTACTAGTCCAAGAATTCTACAGAAATTGGCCATTAGCTGCTCATCCTAAGTTATTACCATGAAAGGTCCTTCACCAGACAGTGTTACATGATGAACTATCCATCTACCATTCTTCAGGTATTTAGAGAAGCTTCAATGATTCTTGAAATTAAACTCTGGGTTATCCAATTAAGTCCTCTCCCAGTATCTAAGTCCCAAAACTCTGTGGCTGATGTACCAAATGAATCTTTATTCCCGGTCATAGAGTCCCTAAACTCTACGACTGATCATCAAGTCTCACCATCTCAATTTAAGACTTCTCACGACCAACATCCCGATCGTAGAGTATAAGTATACTAACTCTACGATTGCAGTACTCCTTGATACACTCTCCTGACCATACAAGTGAAATAATGCCAATATCAAGTATATCCAATGATGGTGAACAAATTCTGGCAAAAAGGCATGTCGTGATGACATTCTTACCACCAAATACATTCAGTCCTTCTTCTGATAAGCGCCTTAGAGACAAACCTAATCTTTAGTTTAAGTCTAAGAGGTTGGCCCTTTCTGAGCTTCCTTAACCCAGAAGGAGAGCTAAAATAGAATGTATCACAAGAACTAATAAGGAGTACATACATAGAAAATCCTTCAGAAGAAATCAAGCATGTTGATGAACCATGCAACTTCAAGCTGGGGATTAATGACTAATCATTCACTGAAGCATAGTCTCAGAAGACGATCGTTGAGTTGACAAAGAAAAGCGTAGAGCCTATAGCTATCTCATCAAGCTACTCTACGTACTGAAAAAGTCAACGGTCAACCTACGTCAGTAATACTCTTTTT
The DNA here is from genome assembly GCA_016801055.1 of Panax notoginseng. Taxonomy (NCBI): domain Eukaryota; kingdom Viridiplantae; phylum Streptophyta; class Magnoliopsida; order Apiales; family Araliaceae; genus Panax; species Panax notoginseng. The sequence continues at coordinate 89,677,494 of CM029022.1, read as the reverse complement.
CTTAAAAGAAAAATCAAAAATGAAAAACTGATCAGTTTATGGGGAGTTACAGTTTCTTATTGGGCATCGTGCAACCAATAGCCCTTTGACACATCACAGCTTTTGTATAGTCAGAAGAAATTATCATAAAGATAAATTCAAAAACCTCCAAACAGTTATCAAAGACTATCGACTTCCTCTCCCTCCCTTTTTCAAACCCTAAAATCGTTTTCAAAGCCAAAATCCATCAAACCTCGAGCTACGCCCAAATTGCATTCAAATAACTCTTGTAAGATTCCTGATATCGAATACCCATACACTTCGAATCCTCAAAATGGAAGATTGGCGTGTTATAACTGGAATCCAATTCGGTACTAAGAAGTTTGATAGATCAGAAAAGAAGTTCAAGGATATTCTTGAGCTAGTAAAGAATGCCAGGCTTTCAGAATGCTTGGAAGTCAACACTCCAGTCTATACTGAATTAGTGAAGGAATTTTACTCAAATGCTACGGTAGACTCTGGGCTTCTATCCACAAAGGTCAAGGGAGTAAGTCTGAAGATAAGAGCATCATACATCAACCAATGTCTAGGGTTTCCTGACCAAGGTCTGATGAATCTTGAGGAGGTCAACATTGAAGAAGGCAAGAGGTTAATGCACTACAAAAGAAATGTAAATCTAAAAGACATGAAGAAGAAAGAGTTTCATGAGGAGTTTGAGTTCCTAGCTGAAATTGCTGGAAAATGTATCTTATGCAAAGATACTGCACACGATACTGTTAGTCATCTGCAACTGAGAATCATGACTGCAATTGTCATGAAACTGCAGATGAATTTCGGAGCCCTTCTAATTGATTGGTTGTCCAAATGGCTGGAAAAAGCTGAGATGAAGAAGTTTACAGATAAACCCCTCACAAAGGTTTTTCATGGAAGACTCTTGAGCATTATACTGAAGAAGAAACTGAAGAGTAAGATAAGGGATGATGAGGGAGAACCCATAAATGTTCATAAAGTGATGTCTCCACAGCTGTTTGAAAACTGGAAGAAAAAATCCCATGGAGAATAAAAGACTAAAGACATCTGGTAACAGCAACAAGGTCATTGTAATGAAGAGGAAAGCAAGAGTAGTGGAAAGCGAGTCATCTCAATCTGATGACTATGCACCCTTAGTGGCCACTCCAGCAAAGCCACCCTAGAAGAAAACTAAGGTCGTGAATAAGTCTACGAGGTTCCACCAAGCAGTCTCTCCACTGGCAAAAAGAGATATGAATCAGGAAAGGAAAAAGCATCAACTGTTGCACCCCCAAGGAGGAGAAAGAGTAACAGAATACTTCAAAGAACAAATCAGAAGAAAGAATGAGGCTCTATTTCAAAAGTAATTGATCTCAGTGATAGTGATGAAGATGACAAACTTGAGTCTATGAAAAAAGACATGAAAGGCAAAAAGAGGATGATTTCTGACAGCTCCGGCAGTGAAAGTGAAAGGACTGTAAATGCAAATGAACCTGTGGAAGAAGAAGAAGAAGAAGAAGAAACAGAAGAGGGAAGGACTGATGAGTCAGACAGCTCTGAGAAGGATACTAAAGAAGGAACAAGTGATAAAAATCAGCTGGAAGGATCCAATGATGAATCAGTTGAAATGACTCTGCAGGATTCAAGCTCTAAATCAGAAAATGAAGAAATAGAGACAGACTTCAGCTCAGCAGATCAGGAATCAGCAAATTATCACATTCCGTCCCCAGCAATGGCTCGTAGAAGAATAGTGGTGGAAGTCAATGATGAACCAAGAAATGTGATACCAAGAAGATGGATAGATCATGGGAATGAACGCCTCAAAGTAGTGACGATGACTACAGAAGAATTGCTCAACAATTTTCACGATATGAATTTAGATTGTATTACGATACTGTACAATCCTGACAATCACCTGATTAAATGGTTTTATCCATGGATGCCCTGGCTAAAGGCTTATGCTGATGGAGATGTGAGTTACATCAGCTGGTGTTATTCATACTTTCCAAATTTGGAGCTAGTCTCTCTGAACTTTCCAAGAATCAAGACATTTCACACCAAACTAATCAAGATCGTCCCTCATTTCAAAGTTTATCGTCATGCTGGTAACATCTACATTCCCTTCTATCTCTTAGAAAATTTAGATAGTGGAAAGGTCTCACCAAAGTCCTCAATCGTAGAGGTCTCATGCTCTGCAATTGCAAATGTTCAAGCTCATCCTGTTACTCACTCATCAAACACCACTCTCAGTACTCCATGTCTCAATCTCATTATATTATTTGATATTCCCTTTTCATCTAACAATAATTTCTTTGACATTTTCAATGCCTTTGACAACATTTACCAAAGTGAGAAACTCAAACAAAATGCCTAAAGCTCTCAAAACTCTGAGTTATTGAAAAACTCTGAGGAAATGGCTGAGAAATTTTCCTATATTACCGAGGAAGCAAAGGGCTTATCAGAAGGAAAGGACAATGAGTTCCACAAGAAGCTTCAAGCAATCATTTCTAATATATCTAATAAGCTTCATTAGAGAGATCAGATTTATTTGGAATCCATTGAGAAACAGAGGAAAGAAGCCCTGCTACTTCAAAAGAAAAATGAAGAATCTATTGTGTCTCTCTTCGAGAAAATAGATACTCTGAATCAGTCTCTTTCTCTACAACTAGAGCTCAGCCAGCAGGAGCTAAAGATTGAAGTTGGTAATTCATCCTACCTACTTGAGCAACTTATGTCAAATGTTCAGCATCTCTCTCAAGTGATTGATAACAAAAAGGGGGAGAAAAAGAGAAGACACTTAAAGAGACATAAGAAGAATATAATAAAGACAAATAAGAGGATCCAAAAAGAGAAGCAGGAAAAACAAACAACAAAGCAAGAAGAAGAGGACTCATCGTCTCAGGGGGAGCAGGAGCAAGAAGGAAAAGAAATGAAGCCACCATCTCAGGGGGAGCAGGAATTAGGAGATCAAGCAGATGAGTAGCATCAACAGATAGAAGATCCAAGAGACACACACGAACGACATACATGAAGAAAAAGGTACATCTCTAAATATCTCTAAATGTAATAGTTAACCCTGGATCCAGAATTTAGGCTTGCTATTCATCTATAAACAAATGCTTTTTAATATATCATTCATATTACATGTTCTAGCAATACAGCAGCTCACTGTATCTTAATATTCATTCATCTCATACATATGCATTCAGTATTTTTGTTGTCATCAAATAGGGGGAGATTGTTAGGAATATGCATGTGAATGTTATTCCTTTATATTTATAATTTGATGATAAAGATGATAAAATAAATGAATGAATATGCAGATATGGGTGCATTGATAAAAGTTGTAAAGTCCTTAATAGATGATAAATAATATGGACAAGGACTTAGATTGATATGGTCAAAATTGTTAGGTTGATCCATGCTTAATGTTTATCATTCTGTAAATGAATGTATAGAATAAAAGATCAAAACTATTAGGTTGATCAATTTTGAAGTGTAATAGATAGGCATGTCTGATCGTAGAGCTCTATACAAGTCATGCTAGCCTGTCAAGAAAGTAAAGCAGAATCGTAGTCTGCACTTGGAATCGGAGAAGATGTCTGCCGAACGCTTGTCGTGCTAGAATCATAGACTTGACTCTGAATCGTGAAGTCTGCTTGTCCCCCATCAGGATCACAGTTTGCAGAACCAGAGCCAATGTCATAGACAACGAGATGCTTACATAGCCAAGGCATAATTATATAAGAACTCTATATTCTCTATAGAAGCAAACACAAAATCTAATGCATAGATCGCTTTCTCTGATAAAAACAGTCAAGCTTAAGAATGCAGCCTACTTGAAGACCTTTAGAAAGCATTCTCTCAATGATATGCAAGATCAAAGCACAAACAAGAGGACTAATAGAGAAGTAAAAATCCAGTCAGAAGGAATCTCCAAAAGTGCTAAAAAGAAAACTACGATCGCAGTGCTCACCAAAGAGAAGAAGAGTCTGACGAAGGAAATACAGAGATTATGGTAGACTTTCCATAGAGCAAAGGACAAACAAGGAAGATGTCAATGCTCAGCCTTATCATAAAGTATGATCAGGAGATCACAAGGCAGTACATTATGAAAGCTGAGTATGACGAACCAAAAAAGATTGCAGAAGTCAAGGCAGAATCGTAGAGTATCAATAAAGTTACTACAAAATCGTAGTTTACTTTGGAGGGCCTCACTCAGAATCGTAGAGTTGGTCCAAACGCCTGTCGAGCCAAATCAAGAATTGTAGTCTGCTCTCGGGAATGTAGAGTCTGCAATACAAGCAAGTAAAGATCGTAGTCTATCAGTACTTAAGAGAAATCGTAGTGTTCTCTTTGTTCAGGCTGAATCAAGTACGATCGTAGAATAGACTGTGAAAGGCAAGGTACAAGATGGCACAACGTTGAACACTCTCGAATTCATAAGAGGTGTCAAGGTTAAATCACCATATGATTTGGCACTCGTAGAGTTCATAAAGGTCAAAATCGTAAAGGGCATTTATATGAGGAGTGAGAAAGTTCAAGCAAAGAAGACTGACATTTGAATGTTGTGAATTGGGAATCCCGATATTCTTTCCAAGCATCCTTGATGAGAATCATGGAAACAAGAGAAGAAGGTGACTACCTGCTAGCTTGTTGAAAGTAACATCTATGAAGTGTTAGGTGATAAAGCAGACTGATGTGTCAGGAAAGTCAAAAAGGAGTTGTCACATCAAACTGACATGTCTACATCAGTGCTCAGAAATGTCTGGAGCATTAATTGCTATAATGGATATCTTCGACTAAGACATTTCAAAGGCTACTTCACTAGCAGAGATTAAAAGGGTAGCTCCTCAATAGAAGACCTCCAACGGCTATATTCTAACGGGAAGATAACAGATGAATCTACAAATAGCTAAAGTTTCAGAGAAGATAAATGTTGCTGACTTGAGAAGATGCAAGTCATATAGGGCATAACAGAGAAAAGGTTTTCATGTGAATGAGACCACTAAAGTAGAGTGAAGCACAACTGATGAGAGTTCTGCAATGATAAAACTTCACTCCACACAAAGGAGTATGACAACAAAATGGCATCTGTACTAAGAGCCGGAAGGTCAAGAAGGCAATAACCTGAATGGCAGATTAGAAAGCAAAATACTTGAGACATTCTATGTGTAAGACCCCGAATTTTATGAAATAAAAGTATTCAATTTTTCTTATAATTACTATTCAGTAAATGGTTAAATTGATAAATGTTAAAGTTAAGGGTGAAATATGAATTTTTTTTCAAAATAAGCAAGTGGTTATAAAATAATCATTGTTGTCGGGGAATATTCGTTTGGTCGTGGAATATTCTTTCTGTCGGGGAATATTCGTACGACGGCGCAGCTATTTGTGGGCCCCATAACGAATAACTGTCGGGTGAAGAAAACGACAAATTTGAGTTTTTACAAATAACGGCGTAGTTGTTACCGTTAACACTGTTGGAATACCCGGTTGTTAAAATACAGTAATACGCGTTATTGCACAGTAGCACACGGTATTGCACAGTATTTTTGAAATTATTGATTCTTACGTAAGAAGGCACTACTCAATAATTGTTACAGTAATTACTGTTCAATATTTTATTTTATTGATTCAATAATTGCTACGTTGAAATTTTATATTATTGTTGTTCAATAATTGTCACTGCACAGTATTTCCCATTATCAGATCAATAATTCATATTATTTGAATAATATTATTAGATAACATTATTGGCAATGTCTAGAAAGTTCTGTCTAAGGAGAGGTTTGGTCACCTAATTGCGCGCCAGTAAGGAAAAATTCTTATTGGAAAGCCCCCTCTTTCCTGGGAACGGCTTGGTTGTCATAAATGTGATTTTGTAATATTATTTGTGAATAATTAATTATTGATTCATATGATAAGGAAATATTTATTTTATGTGGATATAAACGAGGGATATATTTTTGTGGTTAAAAATGAAGGAGTTAATGTTGAGGTTTTTATCCGTATTTTTGTCGGAATGGAGGTATTAAAAATCAGGGCTTTTGAGATATTTTGCGGGGGTTATAATTTTTAATCCGACCGTTAGATCGTGGTAATTTTTGGATATGTTATACATATATAAGTTGAGTATATGCCTACAAATTTTGAACCGTTAAAAATGAACGTATGATTTATTATGAATTTTACAAGATGACTGGTTTAGAAATTGTTAAATTTTCAGAGTTTATCATTTTGATAGAAAATTCTAGAATTGGTGGGCCCCACTTGTGGTTGGTGAAGAAATGTGCTGAATTATATTTCAAATGTGGTGGGTGGGAATAGTAGCAGGTAAAGCCATCAGGTTGCAGGTCAAGCCTACTAAAATTTTCCTATAAATAGAGGGCTAAGCTAGAATTGAAAATCACACCAGAAACAAGTTTTCTCTCTTTCTCTCTCTATATTATGAAGCATATTTTGTGAGTATTTAGATACTTTGAGAGTTACTATTCTGTGCAAGTTTCCTTCGGCTTTGCATACCGATCAGAAGTACTGCTCTTTTGAGGTAAGGGATAGTAAAAGATTGTAAGGGATAGTAAGGAATTTTAAGGGTTGTTATGTTTTTCAGTTTCGTAATTTTTCTGACCTTCAAAAATTTTGGAAAAATTTGAAATGATATTTTGATGAGTTTTCTTGATTGTGTCCAAAAATGGTGATTTTTGGATGTATAGATTGAGAGTTATGAATTTTATGAGAAAAGACTCTTTTAAAAGTAACCGCTTATAATTCCTTGTGGTTAACTCCAAAATTGATGAAATTTTTATTGGGAGTACATGTATATGATAGAAGTATACTCAGTAAATTTCAGAGTTTTTGGACAAAAGTATAATTTTTGATAAATGTCTAAATATTCGGCTGTTTTGGCCATATGAAAAATAGTAAATGACTTTTAAAAATTCTGAGAAAAATATATGTTCACTATGGGACTATATTATGCTAAATCTCAGAAAAGAAATATTTTTGGAACTGATTTGATATTTTTCATGAAAATAGTCTAGTTATGAGTAAATGAATTAAATATGTTTTGTGAAGTAAGAAAATTGGAAAATAGGATTTTATGGCTTGAGAATCCTATATGAGGTATATGCAGATTTTTGATGAGTGTTTTTGGTTATTGGTGATGAAATCTTATGAGTTTGGCATTTTAGGATGATTAAATGCATTATTTAGTAAAGTGTAAAAAATTAAAATAAATTGTTTATAAGCTTAAGAAATATTATTCTTTCAATATCATTATACCAAAATATTGGTATGTATTTTATTGTAGAATTTCTACCTTTTTATGTCGAGTTTACTATTCATGAGTTACTATTCATGAGTTACTATTCACGAGTTACTATTCATGAGTTACTATTCACGAGTTACTATTCACAAAAAAATTGGTTTCTTTTTCTAACCAAATTATAGTTGATTTACAAATATTACTCTTAAGATTAAAACTATATGTTGATCATATTAATTTTATTATTATATATAACATTTTTATAACCCTAATGATGATATTTCTCTTTGACTTGAGTGTAAAGATGGGTAGATTTCTGGTATGATCATGACTATGGGTTCTCTTTGGCCAGTAGTGCAAAGTTGAATTGTTGACTGGTATGATCATGACCATTGAATTTATAAGTGAATATCTTTAGCTTAAGTGCAAAGGTGAATTGATCAACATGGTTATAATTATTGTTTATATAAATTCTGAAATGATTATATATTTCTTTGAGATATTAATATATTTCGCATGTAGTGCAAATATGAAGTGTTGAGGAATATCTTTGGCCTGTAGTGCAAAGATGAATTGTTGATGAATATCTTTGGCCCGTAGTGCAAAGATGACATGTTGTTGAATATCTTTGGCCAGTAGTGCAAAGATGAACAGATGTTGAGATAAACATGACCAACTGGTGATACAAATGAATATCTTTGGCCGTAGTGCAAAGAGGAAGTTATTAGTATGATTATGTACAGGAAATGTGATTTGGTGTAACCATGATCTTTGATGTTTCAGGTAAAGATAGGTGATGAAAATTATCTTCGTCCTGGATGAGAAGAGGAATTTAGAACTACAGTTATGATTATGAGTTATTCATATGATTGTGGACCAGAATTGTTGATTGATGTTACAGGGATAAAACATTGTTGATGGATTTTTAACATGGAGAAGATAATAGACTTTATAGTCTATTTGACTCTTCTAATGGATTGCTCGTTCCGCTGCAACTATGGTTGAAATTTTTATCATTTACCATATGTTCTAAATCTCTGATTTATTATTGATGAAGGCTATTGATAATTTAATTATCTTTAGTCATGATATTCTTTACTGAGCTAGTTGTGCTCACCCTTTTGCTTCACAATTCCTTTCAGGTAATAAGAGTATAGCTGGGTCGAGCGAGGGTAACGGGGAAATAGAACGGTGGTCTCTAGCTGTGGATGTTCTCCCGAAGCAGTATAGAAAAGTTCATTTAGTAGTTTTATTTGGTGAATCCAATAGGGTAAGGTGTACCCAACGTTGGAAGGGTGGTTTGCCACTATCATACAAGATGTCTAACGACATACAACCTCGTGTCATCATAAGACAGGGATGTGCTCATCCACTTGCTGAGTATATATACGAGCACTACCTATATAATCTTGGTGTTTGTTTGAAGTATAATTCTCAATTAGAGACAGTAGAGATAATGATATGTCAAGAGAAGACTCACCATTGGGAAGAATATGATAGTAATCTTCTCGTTTTTCTTTGGGGTCTATTGGGTCAACCAAGAATAATTTGTGGCCATATGATATCTATCATAACCTAGACGCATGGCCTCCCATGTACGAAGGTTTCCTTGAGCACTTCCCAAAGATTCTAATTTCTAAAACAGTTTTTGACTATACCTTTATGTAAGGTGTCATTGTGAGGTGATGTCCACGGTTGGAACATGAGTCACATTTGGTATATATTTGTATCCAAACTCACAACATATGTGTTGTTGTATTTTGCACGACAATTGTTGTAATAAAGTTACAGTTGTTTTCTGTACCATGTATTTGGCGACTCAGAATAGGTTGGATGGAATGGACCTATTTTGGGGTCGTTACATTTGGTATCAGAGCTTAGGGATATGATCTCTGGCGGAGATCGGGGAATACAACTAGGAGGGGGGAGATGAGTAAATCCTTCGCTAGTGTGTCCTACCTAAGCTTATTTGTTGGTCAGTCATAATATTGGGATATTATGTGATATGTTAATTTGTTTAATTAACCCTTATTTTATGGCAGTATTTGAGAATGGCAGCTGAGAATGCTAACAATGGAGTGAATGAGACTGTGGGGATACCTCTAATCACTAACCGTGATAATGTGATGTCAGACAAAGAAGGAATTAGAGATATCCATGTGGTGAGTGAAGAATTGATAGTTACACCCGAGATAGTCGCAGAGGTAACAGCTGAGACTGAGGAAGAAGAGGAAAAAGAAGTACCAGAGGAGAGTTTATTAGAGGTATTATATGATCAAAATGTAGAATTTCAAAATCGTACTCATGAGTTAGAAGAGCAGGCAGAAGAACGACAGGCGGTCGTGGAACAAAAGGATGCAACAATTCAAGCTTGTGTTACCCGATATGTGATGCTTGAACAGAAGCAATCTTTGGCAGAGTATAAGATGATAAAAATAGAATCTGAGCTGAAAGAAGAAAAAACTGAACGAGTGAGAATAAGTGATGCATGGGCAAAAGCCGCACGACACGTGGATATTGTGGAAAGAGATGTTCGATCTAAGAAGGCTAAAATAGATGATATGAATTTCTCTTTTTGGAAAGCAATTGGGAGAACCCAACATCGAGTTTTGAATTACCCTGTACATAGCGGTCAACCTGAATCCGATATGGATCGAAGATTGATGATTCAGATCATGAATGAGGAGTACGAAGAGGCAGTTGAGGGAGGTATATGTCCTATAGAAAGGTATATTCCAACGGTAATGATGACGCCAGACGCTGCTCCAGACAAGTCAAAGCCGAGTAGTTCAAGGGATGGCGGTTGTCATGGGAGATGAGCAATGGAGAAATCATGATGATCTGAGAGATAGAATCTGAAATGGAAGCAAGGTATTCTCAACTTTTTGAAATACCAGGTACGTAAATTTCGGGGACGAAATTTCATAAGGAGGGGAGATTGTAAGACCCCGAATTTTATAAAATAAAAGTATTCAATTTTTCTTATAATTACTATTCAGTAAATGGTTAAATTGATAAATGTTAAAGTTAAGGGTGAAATATGAATTTTTTTCAAAATAAGCAAGTGGTTATAAAATAATCATTGTTGTCGGGGAATATTCGTTTGGTCGTGGAATATTCTTTCTGTCGGGGAATATTCGTACGACGGCGCAGCTATTTGTGGGCCCCATAACGAATAATTGTCGGGTGAAGAAAACGACAAATTTGAGTTTTTACAAATAACGGCGTAGTTGTTACCGTTAACACTGTTGGAATACCCGGTTGTTAAAATACAGTAATACGCGTTATTGCACAGTAGCACACGGTATTGCACAGTATTTTTGAAATTATTGATTCTTACGTAAGAAGGCACTACTCAATAATTGTTACAGTAATTACTGTTCAATATTTTATTTTATTGATTCAATAATTGCTACGTTGAAATTTTATATTATTGTTGTTCAATAATTGTCACTGCACAGTATTTCCCATTATCAGATCAATAATTCATATTATTTGAATAATATTATTAGATAACATTATTGGCAATGTCTAGAAAGTTCTGTCTAAGGAGAGGTTTGGTCACCTAATTGCGCGCCAGTAAGGAAAAATTCTTATTGGAAAGCCCCCTCTTTCCTGGGAACGGCTTGGTTGTCATAAATGTGATTTTGTAATATTATTTGTGAATAATTAATTATTGATTCATATGATAAGGAAATATTTATTTTATGTGGATATAAACGAGGGATATATTTTTGTGGTTAAAAATGAAGGAGTTAATGTTGAGGTTTTTATCCGTATTTTTGTCGGAATGGAGGTATTAAAAATCAGGGCTTTTGAGATATTTTGCGGGGGTTATAATTTTTAATCCGACCGTTAGATCGTGGTAATTTTTGGATATGTTATACATATATAAGTTGAGTATATGCCCACAAATTTTGAACCGTTAAAAATGAACGTATGATTTATTATGAATTTTACAAGATGACTGGTTTAGAAATTGTTAAATTTTCAGAGTTTATCATTTTGATAGAAAATTCTAGAATTGGTGGGCCCCACTTGTGGTTGGTGAAGAAATGTGCTGAATTATATTTCAAATGTGGTGGGTGGGAATAGTAGCAGGTAAAGCCATCAGGTTGCAGGTCAAGCCTACTAAAATTTTCCTATAAATAGAGGGCTAAGCTAGAATTGAAAATCACACCAGAAACAAGTTTTCTCTCTTTCTCTCTCTATATTATGAAGCATATTTTGTGAGTATTTAGATACTTTGAGAGTTACTATTCTGTGCAAGTTTCCTTCGGCTTTGCATACCGATCAGAAGTACTGCTCTTTTGAGGTAAGGGATAGTAAGGGATTGTAAGGGATAGTAAGGAATTTTAAGGGTTGTTATGTTTTTCAGTTTCGTAATTTTTCTGACCTTCAAAAATTCTGGAAAAATTTGAAATGATATTTTGATGAGTTTTCTTGATTGTGTCCAAAAATGGTGATTTTTGGATGTATAGATTGAGAGTTATGAATTTTATGAGAAAAGACTCTTTTAAAAGTAACCGCTTATAATTCCTTGTGGTTAACTCCAAAATTGATGAAATTTTTGTTGGGAGTACATGTATATGATAGAAGTATACTCAGTAAATAAATTGAGTTTTTGGACAAAAGTATAATTTTTGATAAATGTCTAAATATTCGGCTGTTTTGGCCATATGAAAAATAGTAAATGACTTTTAAAAATTCTGAGAAAAATATATGTTCACTATGGGACTATATTATGCTAAATCTCAGAAAAGAAATATTTTTGAACTGATTTGATATTTTTCATGAAAATAGTCTAGTTATGAGTAAATGAATTAAATATGTTTTGTGAAGTAAGAAAATTGGAAAATAGGATTTTATGGCTTGAGAATCCTATATGAGGTATATGCAGATTTTTGATGAGTGTTTTTGGTTATTGGTGATGAAATCTTATGAGTTTGGCATTTTAGGATGATTAAATGCATTATTTAGTAAAGTGTAAAAAATTAAAATAAATTGTTTATAAGCTTAAGAAATATTATTCTTTCAATATCATTATACCAAAATATTGGTATGTATTTTATTGTAGAATTTCTACCTTTTTATGTCGAGTTTACTATTCATGAGTTACTATTCATGAGTTACTATTCACGAGTTACTATTCATGAGTTACTATTCACGAGTTACTATTCACAAAAAAATTGGTTTCTTTTTCTAACCAAATTATAGTTGATTTACGAATATTACTCTTAAGATTAAAACTATATGTTGATCATATTAATTTTATTATTATATATAACATTTTTATAACCCTAATGATGATATTTCTCTTTGACTTGAGTGTAAAGATGGGTAGATTTCTGGTATGATCATGACTATGGGTTCTCTTTGGCCAGTAGTGCAAAGTTGAATTGTTGACTGGTATGATCATGACCATTGAATTTATAAGTGAATATCTTTAGCTTAAGTGCAAAGGTGAATTGATCAACATGGTTATAATTATTGTTTATATAAATTCTGAAATGATTATATATTTCTTTGAGATATTAATATATTTGGCATGTAGTGCAAATATGAAGTGTTGAGGAATATCTTTGGCCTGTAGTGCAAAGATGAATTGTTGATGAATATCTTTGGCCCGTAGTGCAAAGATGACATGTTGTTGAATATCTTTGGCCAGTAGTGCAAAGATGAACAGATGTTGAGATAAACATGACCAACTGGTGATACAAATGAATATCTTTGGCCGTAGTGCAAAGAGGAAGTTATTAGTATGATTATGTACAGGAAATGTGATTTGGTGTAACCATGATCTTTGATGTTTCAGGTAAAGATAGGTGATGAAAATTATCTTCGTCCTGGATGAGAAGAGGAATTTAGAACTACAGTTATGATTATGAGTTATTCATATGATTGTGGACCAGAATTGTTGATTGATGTTACAGGGATAAAACATTGTTGATGGATTTTTAACATGGAGAAGATAATAGACTTTATAGTCTATTTGACTCTTCTAATGGATTGCTCGTTCCGCTGCAACTATGGTTGAAATTTTTATCATTTACCATATGTTCTAAATCTCTGATTTATTATTGATGAAGGCTATTGATAATTTAATTATCTTTAGTCATGATATTCTTTACTGAGCTAGTTGTGCTCACCCTTTTGCTTCACAATTCCTTTCAGGTAATAAGAGTATAGCTGGGTCGAGTGAGGGTAACGGGGAAATAGAACGGTGGTCTCTAGCTGTGGATATTCTCCCGAAGCAGTATAGAAAAGTTCATTTAGTAGTTTTATTTGGTGAATCCAATAGGGTAAGGTGTACCCAACGTTGGAAGGGTGGTTTGCCACTATCATACAAGATGTCTAATGACATACAACCTCGTGTCATCATAAGACAGAGATGTGCTCATCCACTTGCTGAGTATATATACGAGCACTACCTATATAATCTTGGTGTTTGTTTGAAGTATAATTCTCAATTAGAGACAGTAGAGATAATGATATGTCAAGAGAAGACTCACCATTGGGAAGAATATGATAGTAATCTTCTCGTTTTTCTTTGGGGTCTATTGGGTCAACCAAGAATAATTCTGTGGCCATATGATATCTATCATAACCTAAACGCATGGCCTCCCATGTACGAAGGTTTCCTTGAGCACTTCCCAAAGATTCTAATTTCTAAAACAGTTTTTGACTATACCTTTATGTAAGGTGTCATTGTGAGGTGATGTCCACGGTTGGAACATGAGTCACATTTGGTATATATTTGTATCCAAACTCACAACATATGTGTTGTTGTATTTTGCACGACAATTGTTGTAATAAAGTTACAGTTGTTTTCTGTACCATGTATTTGGCGACTCAGAATAGGTTGGATGGAATGGACCTATTTTGGGGTCGTTACACTATGTCTCATCATGAACACACTGAGCTGAAGAAAAGAAGATACAAAACTGATTCTGTGCACAAGACAATCAGTGTTCAAGGACTGCTAAGTGCTCAAAGAAGTCAAGCTGATGTACAAAGACTTTGCAGTACTTCAACGGTGATGGTGCACAATGCTGAACATCAGATGAAGACAAGCATCAACAACAAAGAGCAACAACACCAAAGGATGAGACATAACTGCTAAGTACCAACAAGGTCTCAAAATGAACGTACATCTTAGCAGTCCCAAGGATGTGATCAAACACCAATGTTGAATGCCCAATGATCACAAGAAGCTGCTAAGAACCAGAAGATGAACAAGATGAACGTCATCTTAGCAGCTCAACAACAACAAATAACAAACAACAAACAACAAACAAATATCCAAGCAAATAGGGCCTGTAGGGTCCTTATCTTCGTGACTAAATCAAAGTCAAGTTTGCTGGACTTGCTGAGTACTGGAGGGTACAAGAGATTCTAAGTCTGCTGGACTTAGTCTATAGTTTCCAAGGCTGCTGGTCTTGAAGAGTTCTTAGTGAACTAGAGTTTCAAGACTGATGGTCTTGAAGGAATCTTAGTGATTCAGAGTTGATCAAATCCTTAGTGGAATCCTTGCTTGTTGAAGCAGAAGAGTGGATTAGGAGAATTCATTCTCTGAACCACTTAGAATCTTTGGTGTCACTTACTATATGTCATTTACATTCAGCACTATAACTGCTATATCTGCTTGCAATTAACTCTACATTAGAATTGTGTTTAATGCTATATTTCTGAAGGGTATTTTAATCTATTCCGTTGTGCATGAATTGATTCCTCTATTCATTATTTGTTAATCACTTAACAAGATGAAAGAAAACAGAGAAAAGTTTTAAAGGATCTATTCAACCCCCCTTCTAGATCTATTGTGTGCCTCCGGGAACTAACAAACTGAATTACCGAATTTACTATTCGGTTGTTCGGGTAATAACCGAAAATAAGAAATATATTTTTGATTTCTCAAAAAAAACAAAACACATTACAAATACTGCTTCAAATGGAGGAAAAAAATTTGAAATCAGAATTCAGAAGCAAAGAAATGCATCGGCAAATTATGAAATATGAAATGCATGTGCATCAGTGCATACACTAAACCCCAAAACAGAGATAAGTTGAATATAATTGATAAAAACACAAAGAAGAAACAGAATCCCGAATCTCAGATGACATATCGGTAGATCTAAAGCAAAACATAAACCTACTATTTCAAGCAAAGTGGCTGACGAGTAGGAATGTGGTGTTCTGTCTAAACTTTGGTCTGTTCGGACTTCGAAAAGGTATAATTAATGAAGAAAGGTATGATTAATAAAGACTAGCTTGGTGATTTTAAGTTATCTGCATGTAAAAATGTTAGGGAAAGTTCTAATCGTGCTGCTGCGAAGAGAAAGATCTCATGTCAAGATTTGATTGCTTTGAGGGTCTGAATATATTCCTCAATATAGAAGACCAAGGGCAAAAGAAGATGAGAGATAAGAGTAGAATGTCGATTTGGTGAAAGAAGATGAGAGATGATAGCAGATTTTGTGTAATAATAGTAGTAGATGAAGATGACAAGTTCTCCAAGATCTGATCTCATTTCATTCCAAGAGCAGATTTTGTAATAATAAAGAAGATGAGAGATGAGAGCAGATTTTGCATCACCTCTGTTTACCGCCACATATCTGGACAAGGACAACGGAGGAATATTAGGATGATGTTATGAGTGAATGATGAGAGTATTATTAAGACTTAAATTGTTTTTCTATTTCGGTTATTCGGTTAACTGAATAACTAAAAATCAAAATCAAACCCGAACCCGAAAAGTGAAATTAAAATCAGATATAACCGAATTATAAAAAATAATTGAATAATCAAAAAAATTCGATTTAAAAATTTTGATTTGGTTCGATTCGGTTTTATCCCGATTTTTGTTCAATCCTACTTACTTTCCACAATTAGTGAATTAAGTATTTAGTACCAGTTAAGAGAGAGACAAAGACCATAAAAATTTCATCTAAAAGCTCAGATCTGTTCCAATTAAAGAGAGAAATCCCCTATTTCATAACCCATTTTCCCAAAGTCTGTAAATCTTATTATATTCAACACTAGTTATGAGAGAGACCAAAAAAAATCTACTGTTCATCTTCTATAACATTCATCTCAGATCTAAATGCTCCAACACGATCTTTATCAGTTGTCAAAAGAAAAAGAAAACAGAGTTTAGTGAGTGAGTGATGGGTCTAACTCTACTTTTTTGTTAGCTGATATGGAACAGAAAGAAGAAAGGAAATTAAAGCGAATGAAATTCTACGGTGATGATATTTAAAAGAAATATCCTCTTGTTTTCAACAATCCCACTCTCATCTCCTCTTTCTTTCTCCTTTTTCTCTCCTATCATTTCCCGCTCAAATTAATTATAATGAATCTGAATCTAATTATAATGAATCTGAATCGTACTTATTTTTCGTCTAAATTAATTAGAATGAATCTGAACTATACTTGTATTTTTCGGTCCAAATTCAAAATGATTACTATTTTATTAATATAATATATATAAGATTATAATTAATTTTTAATTAGTGTAAGTATATAATATATAATATATATTTCTATTTTTTCAAGTAATTTTTTTATTTTCCCTTCCACGCGGACATATTTGTGACATGAATAATATCTCTCTCACATGCTAGTCATTCTCTTAAAAATCAAATAATTTAATAGAGTTTATAATAATTTATAAAAAAATTATAATTCAATGACTGGAATGTAAAAAAAATTAATTCAGTGATACAAATGAAAATTGGACTTCAGTGGGCAAAAATGATTTAACCCCTCACGCCCAGAAAACGCACACAAATAATTGTTCTAGGGTTTTCTAATGGCTGAAGTAATGAACATGCCGGTCGACTCTCTAAATAGCCGTCGTGACCGGAAAGAGAAATCCGCCGACGACGATCCTCACTCGTCACCTCCTCCACCGCCTCCACCACCTCCACCACCTCCACCACCCTCGAGAAGGCGAGACCGAGATTCGAGGGAGAGAAGAGACGATAATAGGGACCACCTCGATCGGCCCCCAAGAAGGGACTATTACGATCGGAACAATCCTCCGCCACCTCGAGAGAGAGATTACAACAAGCGTCGTGCAAGCCCATCTAGCCCTCCTCCCCCTTACCACCGTGAACGCCGTGCTCAGTCCCCTCCCCGGCGGTCCCCACCTCTCCCACCTTTTAAGAGATCCCGCAGGGACGATGGTGGCTACGACGGTCGCCGTGGAAGCCCTAGTAGAGGAGGTTACGGACAAGGGGATAGAAGGTCAGTAGCTGATTCCCTCTCTCTTTCAATGTGTGTGTATATATCATCAATTTAGGTTTGTTTTATAGTGTAAGGGCGAATTCAATTTTGCTTTTTGTGAGGGTAATAATACCAAAAATGAGATCTAGGCTATATGTATACATGCAAATTAAATAAATAATTACCTTTGCTGACTTTTTATCAGCATTATATGCACTTGAACCACCATGTATTCGATGAATTCAGATGAATTCATTCACTGTTTTATCAACGCAGGTGGTCCAGACAGATACCTATATCCATTATCATCAAAGAGACTTTTTTATTCATTATATGAACTAGATTTTAAAATGTGAAAAATATTATAATTGCATCTTTACGGACACCAAAATGGCTTTGTTTTTAGGTATTTATATATTAGAGGGGAATCCAAAATTGTTTTTTTTTTGTGAAAAGAATGCATCTTTTAGAGTGTTTTGCTGGTAAATGGAGAAGTTATTTGAGAACTTTTTCCCTAAAGATGTTATGGTTATTAAGTCCCAAGTTAGAAGCCCTACCTTTCTTTTTTTTGGTTACAAGTCTTGCGAATGAGTTTATGCATTACGAGTCTTGCTAATGAGTACCAATTTAGCATATGAAAGCTAGACAAAGAAAGGAGAGAATTGGAGTCTGGCAAGAGGAACACAGCTAAAGGTTGGAGAAATGGCAGAGACGTTGATGAATAACTTCTAGGTTGCTGGTTCCAATCCCCATACTTGGTGCCAAATTTACCTATAAGAAGAATAAAATAGAGGAAAAATAGCTAGGTACATGGAATATGAAAAACTAGGGTTTATTTTTCTTTTCTATATATGTTGAACACATTAGAGATGGAGAATTTTGAGTAAACGAATAGTTGGACCCTCTAAGTTTATGGTATATTTGTCAACAGATGATTTCATTTATTTAGAAGGCGTGGATAAACATGTTTGGGAGTGAAAAAAGCAGCCCTTATAGTAAAACAAATGTATTTCCTCTTGAAATCCCGAAAGTAAAAGCTAAAGAGGGTGAGTGCACTCTCCTATCATAAATTGCGATAAGATTAAATTTGTGCAAAGCCGAACCATGAAAACGAGATCTTGCCTTCACAACTACTTTTCCTCTAGTGCCGAAGGTGGTCCACACGGATCTTGTACCTGTACCCACGTAATGTCGACAATCTGCGTATTGGTATTTACATACCCAATCATGGTACTTTTGCGTATAATACTCTTAAGTTTAATGTATCAAAATTTTCTTTTGTTTTATCATTAATTGCACAAAATATCAATATTATAATTTATTATTGGATGCTCAAACCTTACATTTATACTAAATTATTACAACTAAAAATCTTCTATAAAACATAGGTTTATTACATTTAGAGTCTAATAGAACTTCTAACTATAGGAACTTATATAAAGATACTCTCGCGTATCGCGTTCTAGCTATGTAGCGTACCGCTTGCCCGTATTCGTAAGTGTATTGAATGGACCAAGTTTTAGGTAACACTGCTTTAATCATGCAAAGGGTAATCTCATTTTTAGCCTACCTTGTACATAGTTGCTACTTTTTTTGTTGAATTTTCATAAAATTTTACCTACAACAGTACGCCTTTATTCATATTTACATGGTTATATTAATATTATATATTTGGTGGTACAGGTTTGGATATGATTATCCAAGTGGGTATGACCGTGAAATGGGGGGCAGGCCTGGTTATCCTGATGAAAGACCACATGGTCGGTATGCTGGACGTCCATCTGGTGGCTATCAAAGTGGTCCATCTGGTATTTCTTGACCTTTGCTTTAACATTCATAATTTGACCCGAGTCTCTGATAAGTCATTTTGAATAGCAGTTTGGAAGCACTTGGGTTGATTTTGAATAATTTAACTTGCATTTGTCAGAAATGGAGATTGTATTTCTAAGCATCAAGCACATATCAGAAAATTTTTATCCAAATAAAAAGTAAAAAATACATGGATCAGAATAGCTAGTTTTTATGAGAATTTATTTTAGTCTCCCTTGAAGTTACATCGTGTAATTGAACATGGTAAAATAAATGGTCCAAGTTAACTGATTATCTCAGTCTTTTGGTCATTGGCTGCCATGCATCAGAGTTCCCATATTGGTTAGAATTGGGATTTGGTGATATTCTGCTCTGTGGCATAGATTGTTCTTTTTCAAGCATCTTTATGGGCTTCAGCATTGGGGGCTTCTAGGACGATCCTTATCTCTCTAAAAGGATTGGAATGCTATTTTCATTATGGATTTTGTTTTGTACGTCTGTAGATTGTATTTTTAATCCTTTTTCTTTTATTAATTAAATATTTTTTAATCTAAAAAAGAAAATCTATATGGAGCCATGAAGTTGATTTGCAGGCACTTTCGGTTCAGTTCCATATAAAGAGTAGAAAAATCTTTGTTACTTCAGTACGAGGACTTTATTAGGCCACTGCTCCTATTAGTTGTTTAATGAATAATTAGTTAGCAGAAACTTGTTTTTGGTTAACCAAATTTTAGATAAGTTGGCTCTTCATTGGGACAAAAATACAGCCCATACAATGTCCAACCATTATTGTTCTTTCCTATAGATAAAGTTCGTAGTCTTACTTATACTATAGGCGCAATGACAATGTTGATGAACTATGTGTGACGGGTCGGAAGGTAATAGTTAGTTTTCAATCAGAGTATTTTTTTAATCTCATCATCAGGAGAGTTGTAGGATTTCTGTACCATAGGTCGTAATTGCTATCTGCTATTTTTTTGTTGACATAAATATATGAACTACACCTTTCTCTGTCTTGTCATCTTCTCTTGCACTTTCGTAGTTTTTTGGACTTTGATGATTACAAGTGTACCAAAAATGAGGGCAATACTCCTGCTATATAAGGAATCAGTAAAGAAAGGAAAAGAAGTTGAGACGAAATCAAAACTGAAAGTTGAAGAATGGGTGCAGCATGTCTGAGAATGCAGAAAGTATAAACTACCTGCTAATTCACTTTGTTATGGTGAGGGATATGTGGAACTCTTTGGTTGCTTTATGTAATACTAGTTGGGTTGTGCCTTCTCTGTTAAAAGTTAGCTGAACAGCTGGTATTAAGTTAAGACGTATAAGAGAACGAGGAAGAAGTGGCGATGCTGTGGGTGCAGCATGTGCCTGAGGAATGCAGATAGTCTAAACCACCTGCTAATTTACTTTGAAATGGCGAGGGATTTATGGAACTCTTGGTTGCTTTATATAAGATTAGTTGGGATGTGCCTTATTTGTTAAAGAGGCTGCTGTACAGCTGGTATGATTTTAAGATGTATAAGAGAATGAGGAATAATTGGGATATGATACTGTTTGTTTAATGTGGAATTCAGAAGAAATGAAAAGGTGTTGTTTTGAGGTGAAAAAGCTTCCAATTTGCAAAATAAGAGCTTTAAATGCTGATTTTGTTATTTTTTTTGGATCAAGGATGAAATCGTTGAGTGTCTGTACCCTTTGCAGTGTTGTAAATTTTAGATGAATTTATTGAAGGAGAGCCCAGGTAGTTTTGTAAACATGACAGTTGGGGCTATAGAATTTTCGGGGCTGGTATAATGGTTATACATCTTAGTGTTCTTATTGTCTTTTTGCTGATTTGGCTGGGGGTTCATCGCCTATGCGGGCTTTTACTACAGCTTCGCTTAATGGAATAGGTGTTTAGTATGGTAAATCATATTCTCTATTTTCTGCAATCAGAAGAAAAATGGTGAGAGAAAAAAGTTGAATTTTCCTATACTTTCCATGTGTTAGCATTTTTCCACAGCCTTCCTTTGTTTGTAATGTACTCATAATCATAACAAGCTTTCAATTATAGTTGTTAAATTGTGAATCGAAGACCCGTTTCTTGTATTGTACGATATGGAAACGAAATGAAAAATGTGGTAATATATATTTAAACATATAAAACACACAATAAACAATCAAAGCATGACTATGCATCAAAGTAGTAGCCAAAATACTCTAAATTGATTGATTTATTAGATATTATTTTAGTAATTTTTATAGAGTAACAAGTGAAAACAAAAATTCAGATTTACCTTTTATTTATAAAACAAAAGAGAATAATTCAAATTAACATGTGGAGATTTATGTATCTGCTTATAGAAAGTGATGTGAGAAAAATAAAGGGATATTCTGAAGAAGATATAAAACTCAAAAAAGTGAGTAAAGGCTCATCAAACGATATAAAATATATTTGTACTAAAAAACCTCTTCATCTGACATAGTAGAAGGCTTAAAAGTTTTAGTTTTACTCTTGGTTCTACATAAAAACTTTTTCAAGTTGGTTGCTAACTTTAAAAAGTATCGTGCATTGTATCGTTTCGTAAGAATTGTATCGAATCGTAACTAAATCGTAGGATACAATGCCATTTTCGATTAATCATGCGATACGTATCAAATTGTCTACGTAGTATATCGTACGACACGTATACGTAAGATCCTGACAACTATGCTTGCAATTAGGAATAAACGATATTTTGAGGATATGGTTACTTGTGACCTATATCGAATCTCTTTTTCTTAGTTTCTTGTACTCATGGCACAACGAGGTTTAAAACCCACTTGTGGTTTCCTTTGTTTTTTTTTGTTTTTTTTTACATTGCAAGCCCTATGAGGGACGGATTACTTGATTTTGACTTCCACAGGTTGTGTGTGCGTGTGTTTTTTAATAATTTTAATTCACCTGCTCTTCGTGTACTATGCATATTCTATGATGACACCACCTTCTGGCGTCTTTTTTTTTAAAAATAAATACCTTATCAGATTTTTTCCTTAGTTCAATTTCTTGTTATTAGTTATAGTCTAAATTTTTATATTTCTATTGAAGACTGGGATTCAGGTCGCGGTGCTTATAATATTGATGCTGCCAACACCGGAAGTACTCAAAGGTAAGCATTTATGGTGGCTATAAACATTTTAATTGATTGAGATTTATCTTCTCTCTAGTCTTAATTGAACTTATGTTTCACAAAAGAGTTTCTTCTTTTTCACATCTAGTTTCTTTTTATCCTTTTCCTTATATTTCTGAGTTTGAAATATGGCTTTATGGTCTTCTTCTTTTGACCTTTTCTCTGCTTTTACTCCCTCTACTCCTACTCTCTCATCCCTCCTCCCATCTCATTCTAGTTTTCATATGCAATCTACTTGATTTTAAATTGTTCTACATTTGTTTTTAATTTATATCACGACATGCTTGGCTAGTACTTAATTTAGACAACCACCTGACGCAATAAATTGATTTTTTTAGAGAAGGGTTAATGTCTTATAAGCAGTTCATCCAGGAGCTTGAAGATGATATTCTTCCAGCTGAAGCTGAGCGCAGGTACTGAAATTGAACGTCTTACAATTAATTGTAGAGTGTGTTTGTATTACCTTGTATATACCCACTATTAAATTGCCAGTTTTCTTGTCTTTACAATTCATGTAGTTCTTTGTTAAGACAATATAAATTATTGAGCCTTCTCATTTCACAGATACCAAGAATACAGATCTGAATATATATCAACGCAGAAGCGAGCTTATTTTAATGCTCATAAAGATGAAACATGGTAAGATTCAAATTTTCTCCTTTAATTTTTATATTTTAATGTTCTGTGATGCGTTTATGCTGAAATTGCTTTGTGTGTAGGTTGAAAGACAAATATCATCCTACAAATTTACTTGCTGTAATAGAAAGGTGCGCTCAGATGTATATATATTCCACATAATTAGGCTAAAAGAGTATTACTACCATTTGGAGATTTTTATGTTTTGTCCGGCTGTCCACTTACTAGCTTCCTACTTACGTCTTTTTTTTTTCCTCATTTGTTTTGTTGATTTTTAAAATGACACCTTTTTCTGGTTAATCAACCGTTTGCTTGTTTATCACTTCTAGGAGGAATGAGCATGCTCGGAAGGTGGCGAAAGATTTTTTGCTTGATTTGCAGAGCGGATCATTGGATTTGTAAGAACAATTCTCAATGTGAATTTTATTTGGGTATTTTGACTGTGCCAGAAATCTTTAGTTTCTTAAAAGTCAATACCAATCACCTATCTTTCATGAAGCAGAGGACCTGGTATCAATGCCTTGTCTGCAAACAGATCAGGACAGACAAGTGATCATAACTCTGACGATGAAGTAGATGTGGGTGGCAAGAGAAGACGACATGGTAGGGGTTCTGCTAAAGAATCTGATCTTCTCTCAGCTGCTCCCAAGGCTCACCCAGTCAGTTCTGAACCCAGACGAGTCCTAGTCGACATTGAACAAGCACAGGGACTTGTACGTAAACTTGATTCAGAAAAAGGAATTGAAGATAATATATTGTGTAGGGCTGACAATGAGAGGACAAATAGAGACAAATCTCATGGTGGTTCCACTGGCCCAGTCATTATCATACGGGGTTTAACCTCAGTGAAAGGGCTCGAGGGGATTGAGTTACTGGATACGCTTATTACTTATCTCTGGCGTATTCATGGATTGGATTACTATGGACTGATTGAAACAAATGAAGCTAAAGGTCTCCGGCATATTAGAGTTGATGGCAAGAATTCCGATGTAATTAGTAACGGGGTTGAGTGGGAAAAGAAACTAGATTCATTCTGGCAAGAAAGGTTGAAGGGTCAGGACCCCTTGGAAGTAATGACTGCGAAGGAAAATATAGATGCAGCTGCTAATGAATCTTTAGATCCCTATGTCCGGAAAATTAGGGACGAGAAGTATGGGTGGAAGTATGGCTGTGGAGCCAAGGGTTGCACAAAGCTTTTCCATGCTTCTGAGTTTGTCCACAAGCATTTAAAGTTGAAACACCCAGAGCTTGTGTTGGAACTAACTTCTAAAGTACGTGAGGATCTGTATTTTCAAAATTATATGAGGTAAGTTCAGCCTTTCAGTAGCATTTTGTGTTCTTTTTTTTGTGCTACTTGAAGGTGCTACTAATAAAAATTTAATCATTTCAGTGATGAAAATGCACCTGGTGGGACACCTGTTATGCAGCAATCTTTACTGGTATGATTTGTGAAATAAGTATCGGATGTTGGTTCACATTTATGCTTGTGGTTTCCCTTAGCCTAATTATGTTATATATTGCTTTAGTATGTTGTTTATCCTCTGCAGTATATTGATTGATGCTTTCATTTTCTTTTAACACTCTCGTTAGCTAGTGCTTGTCTGAGCGAGTATTCTCTTATAAAGAAGGGGTTAGTTATTTTCGTGCTTTAGAAATTTAATAAAAAAATCCCAGCCGTTTGATTTTCAACTTGCACAAGATTATTGGAGCCGGCTAAAGTGGTATGCCATATAATAAAAAAGTGAAGTTTCTCGCAGGACCCAAGGGGTAGACCAAATTGCATTATACTCCAAAGATTTGTAATACGAAAAATAGTTGTATACTTAGTTTACGTTAATTTCAAAATTTAAATGTGTAAGCTTGAGTTTTAAGTGTTTAATTTTGGCAGTTCATACATTATACAGATGTACTAACCTTTACATTCATATCAAATGATCATTGAGACGATCATTTGAAAAGGTGTTCGTTAATAGACTACCTTGAAAAGGTGTATTGGATTGTTGGGTTAAAACTACTGATTCTTGAGATGATATTTGGGGAAAATAATCGCATGAGTTACTAATGATGTAGTCATGTTGAGAGCACTATATCAAATTCAATGTGAAGTATAATATCTTATTGTCAGGTATATATAGGGATTGGATAAGAAAACCTTACGATAAGTATCATGCTTGGACTATCATTTCCCATCTTCAGACAAATTTTAGGAGAACGAGAAACCCATTATGCAAAAAGGATAAAACCCCGTAAATCCTTTGACAAGAGTCAAGACTGCCTTCAAATCCCAGTAATGGAAAACTTCTAAAAGTACCCATGATCAAGACTGCCTTCAAATCCAAGTTGTGGAATACGTCTAAAAGTACCCATGATCAAAGCTCATAGAGGTTGTGGATAGGTGACCATATCTTACTTGAAATGACGTTGGCAAATATGAGATTTCAAATTGCAACGAAAGAGTTTTATATTCAAATGGTTTGATATCTCCTTCTTTGTTGATCTACAAATCAAAATTGAGGATAGAATGTGCTTGCGTTTATGCACACATGTATGTTTATATATACTCCCTCCGTTCCAAATATTATATGATCATTGTTGATATTTGAAAGTCAATTTGAGACATTTTCAAATTCAAAAGTGAGATGATTTATTAAAAATTATGAAATAATAAATCTTACGTTGAGTAGCACTTTTTCAATAGTTTACATTATTCATCATTGTATTTGACTAAATTAAAGGAACCCATGTCAATTTAGAGTTTGAAAAGATTTTAAGTTAACTTCAAAAAGTCAATAATGATTTTATATTTTGAAATGGAGGGAGTTCTAATAGCCATAATTATCGTAACCAGTGTACCGGTCTCTGCTACCACAACACCTTCACCTTCACCTTCACCTTCACCTTCACCGTTGCCATCACTATGGCAATCATCGAACAACTAGAAAACAACACTATAATACAAAGTCCACAATCAATTTCATTTTATCGAAATACTTGCAGTATCTGTATGTCATCTCCAGCCTCTAGCATTGTTTTTGCTATAACACTATCCTTTCTGTGCTCGACAAATCCTATTTTCTGAAAGCATAGTGGATAGAAGAGAAGGCCTCTTTCGCTCCCCAATAAGTTGACCCACTGAAGACGAATTTTTCGAATTATAACTATAATTTAGGAACTTTAAATTTAAATACTTGCACAAAGTTGATCTGTCCTTTGTTAGTTGTAACGCTTGATGTACATTCCTAGACACATGTCTGGAACCTTTTTAATTCACCCCCACCACCCCCCAAAAAAAGCAATTTTTGTGGACATATTTTAAGTATAAATTCATATTTTTTATTATGTCTGACACTTCTGGATACTTGTCTCAACATGATAAAATATCAGTACACTCCATCCCAAAATAAATTTCCTTATTTCTCTTTTGGCTTGTCCCAAAATAATGTCCTATTTCTCTTTCGTAATCCCCCCCCTCCCCCCCACCTTTTTTTCTAGTGTAGGATGATTTCTCATCCATCGCTCGTCATTTTGTAATTGCTCTCTTTTCTAATATAATCTTCTCTGTAAAAAGTAAAATAAAATAAAAGGATACATTATTATATCGTTTTTTTAACTGTATGTCTTCTGATTTATGCTTTGTAAATCATAGGGTACAATGGAGTTATCAATCAGATCTTACTTTTTCCCCCTTCAACTTTTGGTGCACATAAGAAGAGTAGTTGGTATCCTTGCCTCAAGATAATTTTACTACTCGCAACTTCCAGATATTCACCCTATTACCAGCAATGTGTAGCTAATTGGTCCAATGTACCAAGTCCATAAATTCATGTCGACTTTCATTTTTGTAGTATGTGTTCCTTTTGAGTTCATGACAATAGTAGCACATTGTTTATGACTTTTGGTAGAGAAGCTTGGATGGAGGATGAATACGGTCTGATGTAATATTACTGCTTTTTATTGCTGTTACTTATATTGTCATGATTATCAAATTATCTTCATCTTTTTGCAGAAGGAGAAGCCCCAGAGGCGTAGGCTTGGCCCAGATAATCGAATGAAAGATGAGCGAGGCCGTAGAGAACGTGCTAATGGCAGTGAAAGATATGATAGGGCTGATAACCCTCAATCTAACAATGATGCTCAAGCTGGGAGTAATCCTGATGAATTGATGTTTGATACCTTCAGTGGACAAGGGATGCATGTTGCCCCTTACCCTTCAGATATACCCCCTCCTCCAGTTTTGATGCCTGTTCCGGGTGCTGGGTAAGATCTGTTCTTTCTATTATTTGATCTCCGTGGACAAATTTTTAGTGCAGTCTTTGTTGAGACCAGTTGGATTCTCAGAAACTTCTTATATTTGGTTGTGATTGCAGTCCATTGGGGCCTTTTGTCCCCGCTCCTCCTGAAGTTGCGATGCAGATGTTGCGAGAGCAGGGAGGACCTCCTTTTGAAGGCAGTGGTAGAAATGGGCGGTCTGGTCCCCAGTTAGGTGGCCCAGCCCCAATAATTGCTTTACCACCACAATTCCGACAGGACCCTCGCCGTTTACGAAGGCAAGTTTCTTCTGGTTGTGAAGGCGTATAAATTATGTTGTTGCTCAACTTTTTTTTTACATTTCTATAATCATTACCCCGAGGGTTATTAGCTATAATTACCATGAGGGTCTAAGCAGCTATAATTACCATGAGGGTCTAAGCAGCTATAATTACCATGAGGGTCTAAGCACGGCTAGAATTACCATGAGGGTCAAGCAGCTACTACCACGAGGTTAAGGCACAGCTAGAGGTTACCATGAGTGGTTGGATTCTTGCCCAAATTTTAAGATGGGTGACATAGGAATACGGAGTATACCTTATTTATAATTTTAGGCTTGTTATTATTCCACTTTTGAGCCTCAGTCTCTTGCTGGGGGTAAAAGTGTATGACTGGATATGATAAATCTTGGTTGTGAGGTGGATTAAATACTTGATTTTGTAGAAATCACAGAGGGTGGGTAAGATATAACAACTTTGGACGAGGTTATAAACCATTTAACGTTTTACGCAACATTTGTGTAGGTACCATAGCGGACTTCAAATTTGATCAATTTTGCCAAGTTTTTGTTGCATTCCAATAGCTAGAAAAATAGTCTTGTTCTATATCCATAATTTGATTATTACTTAATAATTTTTGTTGTTTGGATAAATTATCCATAATGTGAATATATGTAGTAGAAGATATATAGTCGTTTATATGGGCTATATTCATTAGTATACTTTTTTTTATAAAAATTTCATTAAAATTCTACTAAATAAATTGCAAAGATGCAATTAGCCTAAAAATAGTTCCGAGTATGACATAAATTTGATCATGAAGTGGAATATTTTTGGTTATCTAGTATTAATATATAGAGATTGTTGTCTAACCCGCATTCAACTTTTGTGCAGTTATCAAGATCTTGATGCACCAGAGGATGAAGTCACTGTGATAGATTATAGGAGTTTGTAGGTATGTCAACAGGGATTCAGATTTTACCGGTACTGGATGGAAAAACAACTGTATTGGACCAAGCTGATCTGCAAATTTTGCAATAATCCAAGTGTGAAGTAGAAATCCTGCTTTGTAATTTAAGAGGATTTGCTTGGGTGCTACTGTAGATTTACTTCTCTACGTACTGTTAGTAGTGCTCCATTTATGATAATTTTCAAGCACTTTGAAAAAGTGTTGGTGTGATGCAAATTGCCTGATTTTTTTTTCTCCCTACCCTCTTGAGAAGAAATGCAGTGTGAATTTGAGGTGGGAAATATTAATCGTCATCAAAATGTAGTTCTGTAAAAATTGAAATTTGGAGATTAATTTTCAGCTAGCTGGATAGCTGTCTATTAATTTTCGGTTTAGTTAAGCTGTGTACTCTGTATTATTATCAGTTTCGAAGATAGTTTTTTCCATGCTATTGTGCATCTTTTGTTGTTTATCTTCTTCCATGCTATTGTGTTTCTTTTGTTGTTAGCTTGACTATATAGTTTCATCTGTTAATGCTCCATAATTTTGCAACTATCATTCATCAAAAGAGAATTTAGGAAACGAGGGAGATAGAATTGAAGAAAGAAACATAATAATGACTTTCATAAAATTGAAACAAGTTACAAGTGTTTAAATCTCCCAACTACCTTTGTGCCACAGCTGGAAGTTAATTACACAATTTGACTAAACTAAGCTTTTAATTATATATAATGTTATGACATTCCATCCCTATTGAGTTCAACCTTTGCTCTTAAGGTTGAAATTGTGGAAACCTAAATTATTGGACATTGCACCAAAACCTTTAATACTGCAACATTGTTCTTCTTCACCATCTTCCTATCCAGAATAGCTAAAGGCTCCACTACAAGCTGTCCATGTCCATAGACTTAGAAAAATATGTCTATCCTCTGTCTCAGTAAAGAACTTCATCTAGCTTGTGCCTGTGTCAAATTGTGTTTGAGCCACTGTAGTACTTAAATAATGTCCTGATGAAACTATCGACCAGTAGGATTTGCGATGTTCCAAACAGATGGATAGACACACAAGGAGGTACATAACCGTATAGAGCTTCAAAAGGAGTTATCTATAGCCTGGTGTGAATAGAAGTGTTTTATACCAATGCTCAGCTAAACTCAACCACAGTCTCCATTTAGATCTGTGACTTGCACTTTTTTATAATTTTCCAAACATTAATAGATTCACTCTCTCACTTTGTCCATTTGTATCTGTTTGTGGATGTGAATGTTAAGCTGTGCCAAGTTAAACTGTCAAATATTAATAATAAAAATCGTATCTCTATCAGGCTGGGTTTGTGGGGTCCAAACCCATGAGATTATCCTATTTAAATTAGGAGTATTTTAATTTGAATTGATTATTTTTTCTCTAAACCTAGTTGGACTTGGAGTTGTACTTTGATTTGACTTGTAGTTGATTTAGGATTGGTGAAGCACACTCCAAAACCTTCTTTTTTATATATATATATATATATATATATATATATATATATATATATATATATATGGGTTTTGTGAGGCATAGATATTATATACGGAAAATTTGAAAGCTCTGCTTTTGGGAGTAATACATGGAACAGAGAGGAAGAACAAATCAGCGAGTGCAAAGAAAAAGTACAGAAAATTGAGAGGGTTTTTTGTGAAGATTTATTCATGGGTTGTCATCATCTTTTCGGATCAATTAATTGCTTAAAGACTTTAATTAATTCGGAGGTTTTCGGTGGTGAGGTAATTTGAGTTTTCACTCAAATTGAGGTATTCTTGTATTCTCTCAATTTCTTAATATTTCAAGTTTTTAGTTATAAAACTTAGAAGGACTTTGTATTCACAGTTGATTATAATGGAATTTTCGGAGTTTGGCCCGTAGTTTTTACCTCTTAGTTTTAGAGGGTTTTCCACGTAAGATTTGGTGTCTTGTGGTTAGTTTATTTTTCATATTATTATTTTCTGTGGTTAAAAATTATTTGGTGGAATTGCATTATTTGTTTGGCGTGATTTATTTAATTTATCAAAGACAATTATAATTGGAGGAGTTTTTCCAACAAAGTGGTATCAAAGCAAGGCTCTTTGCGCAGTTGTTTTTTGATAAATTAAATGGAGGAATCAAGCGGCACCATGATTAAATTGACCTAATCTAATTTTTTGATCTCGAAGCCTAGAATGGAAGACATACTTTACTGCAAGGATTTGTATGATCCGTTGGAGCTTAAGGGGAAAAAGCCATCGGACAAGACTGAGGCTGATTGGAAAAAGATGAACGAGAAGACGATCGGTCACATCCGACAGTGGATCAATCAGAGTGTGTTCCACCATGTTTCGCAGAAAACGGATGCTTATACACTTTGGACTACATTAGAGTCCATGTACGAGAAGAAGAATGCTCAGAATAAGACATTTGTGATTCGAAATATCGTGAACCTGAAGTATAAAGATGGTAACAGTGTATCCGAGCATATGAGCGAGTTCCAGGGATTGGTGAATTAGTTCTCTACCATGAAGTTAAATCTTGAGGACGAGATTCAGGCATTGTTGCTTCTCAATTCGTTGCCTAACAATTGGGAAACTTTGGTTGTGTCACTAAGCAATTCAGCTCCGAAAGGAAAGATAACCATGCAGATGGTCAAGGACAACATACACAACGAGGAAACAAGGCGAAAGGAGCAGGATTTGAATTTTGAGACACAAGCACTTGTGGCAGAGAACAGAGGTAGAAGTAACCTCAGAGGATCTCACAAGGGAAACATGAATCACAGTAAAAGTAAAAATTCCAAAAAAATCAAAGACTAGAAAAGGTGTTACATACAAGTATTTTCATTACAACAAGGAGGGTCACTTCAAAAGTAATTTCAAGATCTGGTTAGACAAGCAAAAAGCTGGTGAGCAAGTGATGGTTGAGGAGAAGAATACTGCAGTTATAGTTACTGAGGATGTTGTGCTTCTCTCGTTCGGGGAAGAAGAATGCTTACATGTTGTTGATTAGAAAATTGATTGGGTTATTGATACAGGTGCTTCGTATCACGCTACTTGATAAGTGGATTTTATACCTACGAATCGACTTCTAATTCGAGCTTAAATTGTGTTAATTCTTTGTTTTTATATTTCGTTTTTACTTGTTTAGTGTTATTTTGTGTTTAGGTGTGGTGGAGTGGCAATTGGACTTAAAGGGTGGAATTATGGCAAAATTTGGCAAGTTCAGGAGCTAAAATGGACAACTAACAGAATGGTAGCCAGCCGGGGCGGGGGGTGCAATAGATTTAACAGATTACATGCCAGCCGGGGCAGGCTATTTACTAAGAAAAACCCCCGTCGGGGCGGGGGGTACGGGAAAGAGAAGTGTCATGTTCTATTTTGAATGCTGCAATAAAGTGGAGACTAGTTATTGGAATGGCTTAGAACTCAATTATGCATGGAATTAGAGTCAGAATACGTGTCTTGGCTGATAATTAACAACAAACAACAAGATTGAATAGATAGAGAAGCAAATTAACATCATTGAAGAGAGATTTTTGAGCAAGGACATTGGAGGAAGACTTTGAAGGAGATTTTACAACAATTACAGATTAAGGCTAGAAAGAAGGGTGGTTCTGGATTTATTCTTCTTCTTTAGTTTAATATTTGTAATTGGGATGATGTTTACTTTATTTAATTCAGTTTTTATTTCATTGACGATGAACTAAATTCTTTATTAGGCTTATAATGGATCTTTGGGTTGAACGATGATTATGTAACTTTGATTTTCAGTTTAATAAGCTGTCTTTCAGTTTATCTATATTGATTTGTGCTTGAATCTATTAATTGTTTGATCACCAATTTTATGTGGAATCGTGTGAACTCGAGAGATGAAATACGAATCTAGACCTAGTCAGTATAGCATGTGTTCTTGAATTCTGTAATTAAATAGAATCTTGATGAATGTTAAGGTAGAGATATGCCTAGCGTCGCATGTAATCTAATAGAGAACTTGAATTTAAACCTTCTTTGATTATAATTCACATAGAGATATAGTGAGTTAGTTAATTAAGGTGTTTAACTGAATTCTATCTAATTTGTGGATTTGAGTTAATACGGTATTAGTACATCGAGAGGTGGCTAGTTCTACTTGAGTGTTCTTGATTAATAAACTGGGATAGTGAATTAAACTGGAATAGGGTATAATAGTCAGAGTGATACCTAAAGTGAAGTCGTAAGCCTAATTCTCCATTATCTGCTTGAAATTATATCTTTTGAGTTTGTTGATTGTTTAGTATTTTATGTTTTTAGTTATTAATAATTATAATAACTGAATTGGATAGTTTAATAAAATTCGGATTAATATAAAATTGATAATTGTTAGGATTAATTTCTTATTAAGTCTCTGTGGGAACGATACTCAACTCATCATTATATTACTTGTTGACCACGTACACTTGAGTGTGAGCGTATATTGATTTTACCCAACAAGTTTTTGGCGCCGTTGCCCGGGAAATCTATATATGCTCACACGCAAGTGTACGTGGTCAACAAGTAATATAATGATGAGTTGAGTATCGTTCCCACAAAGACTTAATAAGAAATTAATCCTAACAATTACCGACTTTATATTAATCCGAATTTTATTAAACTATCCAATTCAGTGATTATAATTATTAATAACTAAAAACATAAAATACTAAACAATCAACAAACTCAAAAGATATAATTTCAAGCAGATAATGGAGAATTAGGCTTACGACTTCACTTTAGGTATCACTCTGACTTCTTATACCCTATTCCAGTTTAATTCACTATCTCAGTTTATTAATCAAGAACACTCAAGTAGAACTAGCCACCTTTCGATGCACTAATACCGTATTAACTCTCACTATATCTCTACGTGAATTATAATCAAAGAAGGTTTAAATTCAAGTTCTCTATCTGATTACATGCGACGCTAGACATATCTCTACCCTAACATTCATCAAGATTCCATTTATTCACAAAATTCAAGAACACATGCTATAATGACTAAGTCTAGATTCGTATTTCATCTCTCAAGTTCACACGATTCCACATAAAATTGGTGATCAAGCAATTTATAGATTCAAGCACAAATCAATATAGATAAACCGAAAGATAGGTTATTAAACTGAAAATCAAAGTTACATAATCATCGTTCAACCCAAAGATCCGTTATAAGCCTAATAAAGAATTTAGTTCATCATCAATGAAATAAAAACTGAATTAAATAAAGTAAACATCATCCCAATTACAAATATTAAATTAAATAAGAAGAATAAATCCAGAACCACCCTTCTTTCTAGCCTTAATATGCAATTGTTGTAAAATCTCCTTCAAAGTCTTCCTCCAATGCCCTTGCTCAAAAATCTCTCTTCAATGATGTTAATTTGCTTCTCTATCTATTTAATCTTGTTGTTTGTTGTTAATTATCAGCCAAAACACGTATTCTGACTCTAATTCCATGCATAATCGAGTTCTAAGCCATTCCAGTCACTAGTCTCCACTTTGTTGTAGCATTTAAAAACAGAACAGGACACTTCTTTTCTCGTACCCCCAGCCCCGGCGGGGGTTTTGCTTAGTAAATAGCCCACCCCGGCTGGCATGTAATCTGTTAAATCTCTTGCACCCCCCGCCCCGGCGGGGGTTTTATATATAGAAAGCCCGCCCTGGCTGGCTACCATTCTGTTAGTTGTCTATTTTAGCTCCTGAACTTTCCAAATTTCGCCATAATTCCACCCTTTAAGTCCAATTGCCACTCCACCACACCTAAACACAAAATAATACTAAACAAGTAAAAACGAAGCATAAAAACAAAGAATTAACACAATTTAAGCTCGAATTAGAAGCCGTTTCGTAGGTATAAAACCCACTTATCAAAATTCCCCAAACTTAAACCGTGCTAGACCTCGAGCACGAAACAAAACAAACAAACTATACAATGTAACGCGATGAAATGTAATGCATCTAATCTATATGCCTACGAATCCAACAGTCATTATAGAATCAAATTTATTCATCCAGCCTCAGAGAAATCAAGCAAACACGACAACACTTCATATCAAAACCAATCAATAATTCCCATCATTCATCAAATCTTAAACTGTTATTACTGGTATAGTGTGTGTGTGTGATCAACATCCATGCTAACTGATGCAAATTCGAATTAAATTCATAACAAGTCTCTTAGAAGGCCTCATATAGTGTAAATTCAAAAATTTCAAAAATAAACGAGATCCAACTAAAATCAAACAATCACCAATATCAAGGGTCCAAATAGGGTACTTATGCTTTCTTTTTCAATCACGGGGGCTTTTTGCTCTTATTTCCCGTTTTATTCTCGTTTTATTGCCCGTTTTATTGCATTTTATAGCATGTTTATTTTGTTTCGTGCTCGAGGACTAGCACGGTTTAAGTTTGGGGTATTTTGATAAGTGAATTTTATACCTACGAATCAACTTCTAATTCGAGTTCTAAGCCATTCCAATCATTAGTCTCCACTTTGTTGCAGCATTCAAAATAGAACAAGACACTTCTCTTTCCCGTACCCCTCACCCCGGTGGGAGTTTTGCTTAGTAAATAGCCCGCCCCCGGCTGGCATGTAATCTGTTAAATCTTTTGCAACCCCCGCCCAGACGGGGGTTTTGTACATAGAAAGTCCTCCTCGGCTAGCTACCATTCTGTTAGTTGTCCATTTTAGCTCTTGAACTTGCCAAATTTTGCCATAATTCTACCCTTTAAGTCCAATGGCCACTCCACCACACCTAAACACAAAATAACACTAAACAATTAAAAATGAAACATAAAAACAAAGAATTAACACAATTTAAGCTCGAATTAGAAGCCGATTCGTAAGTATAAAACCCACTTATCAAAATCTCCCAAACTTAAACCGTGCTAGTCCTCGAGAGCGAAACAAAACAAACATGCTATACAATGCAATGCATCTAATCTATATGCCTACGAATCCAGTAGTCATCATAGAATCAAATCTATTCATCCGGCCTCAGAGAAATCAAGCAAACACGACAACACTTTATATCAAAACCAATCAATAATTCCCATCATTCATCAAATCTTAAATTGTTATTACTGGTATAGTGTGTGTGTGATCAACATCCATGCTAACTGATGCAAATTCGAATTAAATTCATAACAAGTCTCTTAGAAGGTCTCATTTAGTGTAAATTCAAAAATTTCAAAAACAAACAAGATCCAACTAAAATCAAACAATCACCAATATCAAGGGTCCAAATAGGGCACTTATGCTTTCTTTTTCAATCATGGGTGCTTTTTGCTCTTATTTCCCGTTTTATGACTCCCAAGAGAGAATTCTACACGACGTACAAAGCTGGAGACTTTGGCTTTATGAGAATGGGTAACACTGATCAGTCCAAGATTGTTTGAATTGGTGATGTTTGCATACAGACAGATGTAGGCTGCACTATTACTTTAACGGATGTTAGACATGCCCTAGATTTGCATCTCAACTTGATTTCTGGCATGGCCTTGGACATGGAAGGCTATGAGAATCACT
This sequence comes from Panax notoginseng, assembly GCA_016801055.1. NCBI lineage: Eukaryota > Viridiplantae > Streptophyta > Magnoliopsida > Apiales > Araliaceae > Panax > Panax notoginseng. The sequence continues at coordinate 89,641,395 of CM029022.1, read as the reverse complement.
TCGGTAGTGGAAAGTGGAAGCTTACAAAGGGTTCGATGGTAGTCGCTAGAGGTACTACTTGTTGCTCGTTATACAAAACTCATGTGAAGGTATGTTCTAGCGAGTTGAATATAATTGAAGATGAAACTTCATCGAATCTGTGGCATGAAAGACTTAGGCAGATGAGTGAGAAAGGGTTGCAGATGTTAGCAAAGAGGTCCCTCATTCCTTTTGCTAAAGGTACTGTACTAAACCCTTGTGATTATTGTTTGTTTGGTAAGCAGGATAGAGTTTCTTTTAGTTGCTCCTCTAAAAGAAAATCTAAGTTACTTAAGAGAGTATATTCTGATGTATGTGGTCCTATTGAGGTTGAGTCATTAGGTGGCAATATATATTTTGTTACTTTTATTGATGATGTTTCACGTAAGGTGTGGGTGTTTTTGTTCAAAACAAAAGACTAGGTATTCCAGCATTTGAATTTCCATGCTATGGTTGAAATAGAAACTGAAAAATTATTGAAGTGTCTTCGCAGTGACAACGGAGGGGAATACACTTCAAAGGAGTTTGCAGCATATTATGCTAAACACGGTATTTGACATGAGCAGACAGTTTCTGGCACCCCACAACATAATGGTGTGGCTGAGAGAATGAACCACATTATTATTGAGCGGGTTCGATGCTTGTTGAGAATGGCTAAGCTGCCTAAGTCATTCTGGAGTAAAGCTGTTCGTACTGTTTGTTACCTGATTAACAGATCTCCATTAACACCGTTGGATTTCCATATTCCAGAGAAGATTTGGAGCGGTAAGGATGTGTCATATTCTTATTTGAGGGTATTTCGTTGCAAGGCTTTTACACATATCCCCAAGGAACAAAGATTGAAGTTTGATGACAAATCTACTCCATGTGTGTTTGTTGGCTGTGGAGATGCAGAGTTTGGGTACAGGTTATGAGATCCAGTTCAGAGAAAATTATCCAGAAGCAGAGATATGGTGTTTCATGAACACCTAAATTATGAGGATTTTGATAACGTTACACAACCCAGAGATAATAGTGTTCTAGACCTCAGCGGAGTTCCTTCGTCATTACAAAATGCCACAGTTGGAGAAGGCGGTCAAAATGAAGATGTGACTGATACAAATTTGCACGATGGTGATGGGTCAGATGTAGAGAGTGTTGAGCAGGGGGAGCAACCCCCTCATCTTATTAAAGAACCTTAGCTAAGAAGATCCACGAGAGAACGTGTGCCATCAGTCAAGTATGTTGGAAAATTGCATATTCAAAATTGATGTTGAAAGTAAATATTCATGCTTATATTTAAAGTCCTTCTAGGAATACATGTACAAGGACTTAGTGGTAGATCAAACTTGTTAGGTTGATCTGACCTTTAATGTTTATCATTCTATAAATGAATGTATAGAAGAAAAGATCAAAGCTGTTAGGTTGATCTATATCTTGAGATATAATAGATAGGCTTCAATAGAATCGTAGTCTGTCGAGCTAGTCAAGAGATTACAGAAGCCGAGGCAGAATCGTAGAGCATCGAGAAATCATAGTCTGTCTGCTTTGGAGGGCCTCTCCCAGAATCGTAGAGTGGTCCAAACGCATGCCGAGTAAACTCAAGAATCATAGTGTGCTCTCCGAAATGTAAAGTCTGCTAATCAAGCAAGCAAAGATCGTAGTCTACCAGTACTTAAGAGAAATCGTAGTGTTCTCATCTACTAGTACCGGATCAAGCACTAATGTTGCAAGACACCACGATCATAATTGTAGTGTATCATCTGTTTGCATCAGAAGCATCGAGCCTTATCCATTTGTTTAAGAATAAATTACAACAAATGTGGAATAGATTATAGATATTGAGACTATCGGGAATCCCAATGACACAACACTCATCCTTAGTATATAACAAAGAGACGTATTGAAGAAGCTAAGGAAAGTACTACATGTTAGCCGAAAATACCTTTTCAGGTGTTAGGTGAGATAACAGTCTGCTGTGTCAGTGGGCCAGATGGCTAAACAGAAGATTTGTAGAAAGTCACCATTAGTGCTCAGAAATGTCAAATACAATTAATGCTTCAATGGTTGCCTTCAAACGAATACATTTCAAAGGCACCTTATATACAAATCAGATGTAGAAGTAAGGTTTAAGCAAGCATACAACAAAAAGTTGAAGAACACACAACGCTCAACTCTACGATCTGAAAAGAAAGCTTGCTCAGCTACTCAGTTCTTTCGAACACAAGCTTAACGACAATTGAGTAGCACCATTCAAGAACTCAACTATCATTAAGTGAAGTAAGAAGTGCCAAGTATGTTGAACTTGAAGAGTTCTAAGTGAACTAAGAAGTTTCAAGTCTGTTGGACTTGAAGAGTTCTAAGTGAACTAAGAAGTTCCAAGACTGCTGGTCTTGAAAGAATCTAAGTGATTCGAAGATTGTAAAAACATCCTTAGTGAAGTTCTTACCCAAGGAGTAGAAGAGTGGACTAGGAGCTTTGAATGCTCTGAACCACTTAAATTCTGTGTGTCTTTTATATTCTTGCTTTAATTGCTATACTTGATATAACTGCCTGTTAACTATTAACTCTGTTTATTTTAAAGGGGAACAAACAAATCACATATTCCACTGAAATTGATTAACAATATCTGACAAAGGTTTTTAAAAAAGAATTTTTAAAATATCTATTCAACCCCCCATTCTAGATAACTATTGTGCCTCTGAGAACTAACAATTAGTATCAAAGCAGGTTCTCTCAATCAGCCTACAAAGCTTGAGTAGATCCAATGGCACATCTAATAAGCGAATCAAAGACTGGAGGAGGCAGCAAGCCACCAATGTGCAATAAAGATAAATTTTCCAACTTGAAAGTTTGTATGCAAACATACATGGATTCAATAGATGAAGAACTATTTGAAACTGTCATGAATGGGCCCTACATTCCAACAAAGCTTGCACCAACTCCAGATGATTCAAATAGAGTTCAAGTCAAGGTTAAAACTGAGTGGACTGACAACGAAAAGAAAGTTGTCCAACTCGACAAAAATGCCAAGAACATTCTATTCCAATCCTTAGAAGATGATATGTTTGAAAATGTGGTCAACAGAAAAACTGCCAAGGAAGTCTGGGAAGCATTTCTCATTATGTATGAAGGAACAGAAGAAGTCAGAGAAAACAAGCAATCTCTTCTGACTCAACAATATGAAATGTTTGCCCATGTTCCAAGAGAAAACGTCACTTCCATTTATGAAAGATTCAATGTTCTGCTCAACTCTCTTCGAGCCTTTGGAAAGATCTATCCAAATAAAGATCTAATCATAAAGTTCATGAGAGCTCTACCTAGCAAGTGGAATGCCAAAACCACTGCCATTAGAGAATTAAAGAATCTTTATGAAATGATTATTCAACAACTCTATGGAAATCTTCTCACCTATGAACTGGAGCTGACTTAGCGAACAGAGACTCTATCTGAAGGAAGAAAGAAGGACAAAAGAGTTTCTCTCAAAGCAACAAATACCATCTCCAAAGCTAACACTAAAAATGACTCTGACTCTGAGGAAGATGATGATGAGGACATTGCAATGCTCGTAAGAAGACTCAAGAGGTTCATGCGTAAAGGCAGAAGCAGCAAACCCAAGAGATTCAACAACACCAACAGCCAGGACCAGATAAATGACTTATGCTATAACTGCAAGAAGCTTGGCCATTTCATTCCAACAAAAGGCTCCAGAAGAAAGACAAAGGTCTTGTGGCCGGAGGATCATGGAGTGACTCAGACAACGACTCAACTCCCGAGTCTGGAGATGATGAAGATCCTCAAGTAGCAAATCTATGTCTAATGGCCAAACATGCAAAGGATAAGAAAAGCCCTGACAATCATGAAGTAAGTATCGATGAGGTATTTGACTTTAACTCTCCTGATGTAGATATTGATGATTTAAGAACTGCGCTATATGGCATAACATCTGATCTGCATCAATACATGAAATGGTTCAGAGTTCTGTCTAAAGATTGTTCTCTTCTTCAAAAAGAGAAAGAGAAAGTTCAGGAAGAACTGGAAACAACTCTTCTAAGTACTAACTCCCTCTCCAAATTTGAAGCTGAGAATAAACTCTTAAAACAGACCAATGAACTTAATGCACAAAGAGAGTCAAATATAATCACTAAGATTAAGGAACTAGAAAAGATAATCATAACATGGAATAGATCCTCTTCATTCATGGACTCCCTGATCTCCAGTCAGAGAAGTGCATCTGACAAAACAAGATTAGGTTTTGGAGAATCCATCTTAGAACCACATGTGGAAAAGTCAAAGGAAACTAACATTAGCAGTGCTTCAAACCTTAACAGAAGCATTGCATTTGTGAAATCCTCACAGAAGGAAGAACCAACCCATCACTACCCTTCTGATCTAATCTCTGCTATAAGGCATAACGGATCTCATGCTGGTCTAGGATTCAAAAAAGAGAAGAGTAACTTAGTTAGTGCCTTCCCACCTCGAAGGATTGTGGAGTCAAGCAAAATTAACTCCACAAATCAACCAGATGGAAATGGTAGGGTTAAGTTACACTCTTCACAAATCATGAATCACAAGGACACATTGAAAAGGAAGAATCAGTATAAAGGAAGGACTGCTAGAAATCCACATAAGTTCAAATAGAAAAAGAATCCTCACACACTCACAAGCATGCATCATATTAGATGCTTTGTATGTGATAAGATTGGTCATAAGGTTGCAATATGCTATAATAATCCTATGCATATCAAACCCAAAGTCAAGCATATTTGGGTTCCAAAGGGTACTAACAAGATAGGACCCATGCAAGTATGGGTACCAAAATGAGAGCTTAAATCTCAATGCAGGAATGGAGCTCCACGATCATAACTTGGTACCTGGACAGTGGATGCTCACGACACATGACTGGGAACAAAGTCCTTCTATCTAACTTCATAGAGAAAGAGGGTCCAAAAGTCATCTTTGGAGACAATAGCTCTGGCAAGACAAGAGGTTATGGCTCATCTGGGAATGGTGCAGTATCCTTCAGCAAAGTAGCCTATGTGGAAGGATTAAAGCACAATCTTCTGAGTATAAGCCAACTCTGTGACAAGGGTCATCAAGTTAACTTTCTTAACAATCAATGTCAAGTTAGAGACCTGAAGACCTCTTCCATAAAACTGATTGGAACAAGCGAAGCTAACGTCTACACTGTTAATCTTGGTCAACTGAGTTCTAACGAGATAATATGCTTTCTGGCTAAAGCCTCTGAAGAAATGAGCTGGCTGTGGCATAGAAGACTGTCTCATCTCAACTTCAAAAGCATGTCAAAACTGGCCTCCAAGGATCTAGTTGCAAGCCTACCCAAGTTCAGTTTTATCAAAGAAGGCCATACAATGCCTGTCAACTTGGAAAGCAAACTAGAAGCTCTTTCAAAAGCAAAACTATCAACTCAATTGATAAGCCCCTGCGGCTACTTCACATAGATCTATTTGGACAAATTCTAACCACGAGCCTTGGAGGGAAAAGATACTCATTGGTCGTAGTGGATGACTACACAAGATTTACATGGGTGTTCTTTCTAAACTTAAAAGATGAAACAAGTTCCCAACTCATCAAGATGTTCAAACTAGTGATGAACAAGAAAGGGGAGAAAATAAAGGCCATAAGGAGTGATCATGGTAGAGAATTCGACTTCTCTGAAATAGATCAGTTCTGCACAGACAATGACATCAGTCACAACTTCTCAGCTCCACGAACTCCACAGCAAAATGGAGTAGCTAAAAGAAAGAACAGAACGTTGATTGAAGATGGAAGAACTCTACTAGCAGCAGCCCGTCTGCTTGAATACTTCTGGGCAGAAGCTGTCAACACTGCATGCTACACTCAGAATAGATCTCTTGTGCACTCTACAATAAAGAAGACTCCCTACGAGCTATAGAGAGGAAGAAAGCCAAATGTCAGCTACTTCCATGTGTTCGGTTGTGCATGCTATATTCTCAACAATGGAAAATAATATCTTACTAAGTTTCAACCCAAGTCAGACGAAGGAATTTTTCTCGGATATGTCACAGACAGTAAGGCTTATAGAGTGTTCAACAAGAAGACACTAAGTGTTGAAGTCTTGATTCACATCATCTTCGATGAAATAGACTTAGACAAAACTGTGCCTCAAGACACTACGAACGATAACTTAGACACTACGAACGAGGTGGTCGAGCTCAACACCACGATCGTAGTCCTAGAAAATGAAATTGTCAAGCCTGAAGAGGAGATCGTAGAGAGAACTACGCCAAACAACAAACCTCCACATCAAGAAGTAGAGGTTAATCTTGAAGAATTCAGACAAGAAGGCATCAGGTCAGATGTTCTAACAGGAAACAGATGGGCAAGAGATCACACTCAATACCTAATCATTGGAGATCCAAATGCAAGAGTCAAGACAAGATTTGCCACCCAGAATGAGTGTTTCTATCTAAGCTTTCTGTCACAAATGGAACCCAAAAAGATAGAAGATGCTATGGAAGACTCAAGTTGGATAGAAGCCATGTAAGAGGAACTAAATAAGTTTGAAAGAAGCAAAGTATGGAAATTAGTTCCTAGACCTAGAAGTCACTCGGTTATTGGCACCAAGTGGGTCTTCAGAAACAAAATAGATGAAGATGAGGGTAATAACAATGAACAAGGCAAGACTAGTAGCCAAAGGTTACTCCCAAGAAGAAGGCATCGACTACGACGAGACCTTCACACCTGTTGCTAAATTAGAAACAATCAGGATATTCCTTGCTTTTGCTGCCCACATGAAGTTCAAAGTCTTTCAAATGGATGTCAAATGTGTATATCTGAATGGAGAACTTTAAGAAAAAGTATATGTGGAGCAACCTCCAGTTTTCATCAATCCAACTCTCTCTAATTATGTCTATAGATTAGACAAAGCCTTATATGGACTTAAACAAGCACCTAGAGCATGGTATGAAACACTAACTAACTTTATCATTGAAAATGGTTTCACTAGAGGTAGAGTAAATACCATATTATTTCTTAGAAAGCACAAAGACAAAATCCTATATATGTTGATGACATTATCTTTGGCTCTACTGATAAAAAACTGTGCAAGAGATTTGCCAAGCTTATGCAGAGCAAGTTCAAAATGAGTATGATGGGTGAGCTGAATTTCTTCCTTGGATTACAAGTAAAGCAGACTAATGAATGTATCTTCATAAACCAAGCCAAGAACATTAAAGACTTACTTAAAAAGTATGGCATGGAATCAACCTCTCCCATGAAAATACCAATTGCTCTAGTAACCAAGCTCGATAAAGATGAGAAAGGTAAAAGTATTGACATAACTCAAAACAGAGGTATGATAGGCTCTCTTCTATATCTAACTGCCAGTAGACCAGACATAATGTTTGTAACATGTATATGTGCTAGATTTCAAGCAAATCCTAAAGAATCACACTTAACTGTTGTAAAAAGAATTTTTAGGTATCTCAAAGGAACACTTCATTTGGGACTTTGGTATCCCAAGGAGTCCTCCTTTGAATTGACAGCATATACAGATGTTGATTTTGCAGGCTGTAAGATCGATAGAAAAAGTACCAGTGGCACCTGTCAGTTGCTAGGAAACAGACTTGTGCCCTAGATCAGCAAGAAGTAAAACTCAGTATCTACCTCAACAGCAGAAGCTGAATACATTGATGCTGGCAGCTGCTGTGCTCAAATCTTATGGATGAAAAATCAACTAGCAGACTATGAGTTTGATTTCAAATCTATACCTGTTCATTGTGATAACACAAGTGCCATAGCAATAACACATAATCCTGTCATGCATTCTAGGACTACGCATATAGAAATAAGATATCATTTTATTAGGGACCATGTTCAAAATGGAACTATATCTTTACAATACATCCCTACTGAAAATTAACTTGCTGATGTCTTTACAAAGCCTCTAGATGAATCCAGATTTAATAAATTGATAAGTGAGTTAGGCATGCTAAATCTGCAACCATAAACTCTATGCTCTAGTTTGTGCAAACCATTCAGATAAAAAGGCTATGTTTAAAATCGTAGAGATGACTAAAGAGGAACCAAAATCGTAGAGCAGCCTCGACATAACAAAGAAACATCATGTGATGACATCACTTCTATCAAATCCAAGCAACCCCTCTGATAAGTGCCTCAGGGACAAACCTGACCCTTAGTTCAGCCTAAGAGGTTGACCCTTCCTGAGCTACCTTAACCCAGAAGGAATGCTTTGTCAAAGCTCATCACAAGGACCAGGACATATAGTGATCGTAGAGAAGAGCCAGGAATGAAATCTATCATCGTAGTGCAACCTCGATAATCGTAGTTCTCCCAAAGGATACACTAGCTCAGCTAAGGGCGGATCAGTATTATCCACATTATTTAAAATCATAGAGCCCGGCAGAACTCAACACGTACCCCACTATGTAGATCGTGAGGAGGGAAGTTACAAATACAGCTTAAAAAGGTTTTTGAAAACTCACCCCAGAATTTCAAAAAGCTCATCTCTCTCTCTATACCAGCAGAAACCTTAGCTTTTAGAAATGCTTAACCAACCTCAGTTCAAGAAAATCAATGGTAGCTTCAAATGTTATCTCTGATTACTAACTCTGCTTCGAAGAATTCAAGACAGCTGACCCTCAGTTTCACAAGATTCTGTCTCTTTTGAAGAAAGCTGGTCTTGAAGAAGCTCTGAGCACCAGCACATGGATATACTCGAAGTTGGTGAAAGAGTTCTACAGCAATGGAGTCTTTGAGAACGACATCATCACTATAAGGGTCAAGGGGGAACAAATTAAACTAAAAGTTAAAGATATAAACCTAGCCCTTGGTTTCAAATCAAAGGGACTTGTATCTATGGAGGTTATACACTTTCATGAAGGTTTAAAGAAGATGCGTCACACAGTTTCAGAACGTCAAGGGATACAAGAAGAAAAAGTTTCCCCAAAAGTATGAGTTTCTGGCTGACATTATTAGGAAGTGCATATGCTGTAAAAGCTCAGGCCATGACTCTGTGAATGAAGTTCAACTAAAGCTCGTGACAGCAATCTGCTTTAGGATTCAACTCAACTATGGGGCCCTACTTATCGATTGGATTGGGAAGTGGATACTCAGTTCAAAGAAATCAAAGAGCTCTGGAAAGAAGCCCTATGGGCAGTTCATAAGCATAATCCTGCAATCTGCTCTGGGTGACAAAATTGGGGACAATGAAGGAGAATCCATCAATTCCAACAGAAAAATAACCAAGCAGCTGTTTCAAAACTGGAAAAGAAATCCTGTAGAAAATGTTAGAATGATGTCTGAATCCAGTGGAAGGACTGGTGAAGCAAAGGAATCTGGGCTACCAAGAAACATGTTAGTTGTGAAGGAAACTGATGAAGAAGAAGAAATTAATAAAGAGGAACCCATCGCTTTGATCAAAAAAAGCAAGGGTAAGAGGAAAATGAAGGCGCAAACAACAGAAGAGCCACAAGGCTTAACTACTGATGCACCACAAAAGAGTTCAGGCACTGAGACTCTAAAGGAAATGAAGAGGAAAGAGCAACATTCTGAGGATGAAGAAGACAAAGCCACCATTTCTCAGCTGCTGAAGAAGGGAAAACGCAGCCACAAAATAAAGAAGTCTTCGCTCTCTTTGATCGTAGAGTCTAGACTTGACATCACTCCAGAAGTGGATATTACAACAGCATCAATCGTCAGAGCTGCAGCTGAAGAAAGCACCAAGGCTGAAACTCAACCTAGAAAGGCAAGGAGAAAGCTTGTCAAGACATATGTACTTGAATATGTAAAATCCTTGAAGGAAGAAGAAAAGAAAACATCTACAGAAAAGGAGCTTCCTGAAGTTCCTACACTAGAAAATGCTCCAGTTGAGGGGGAGCTGCCTGAAGTTCAATTAAATGATCAGATTGAGGGAGAGTATCTCGAAGTTCCTATACAAGAAAAAGCTAAAGCTGAGGGGGAGATGCAAGAAAGGGAAATCGAAGGTGTAAGAGCTGTGGAGGAAGAAAAGGGTGGTGATCAAACAAGGGATGAGGAGATGGCTGAAGTAGTGGAAATTTCAAATGAAGAAAACGAAGAAGAAGAGGAAGATGAAGTTGAGATTACAGCAGTGGACTGGGATGGATATAGGAGAGCCAACTACAATCAACTGTTCTTCTATTTACCTATGATGCCCTATCACAAAGCCCAAATTCTTAACTCCTGGGATCATATGTTCTGGACTGTTAAAGTTTATCCAGCAATCTCAATGCTTGCTC